>PVJH01004786.1:0-32391 GCA_004026705.1 Nesogale talazaci | reverse complement strand
GGTGTACTTTTTACATTGAAGTTATTCTGTCCACGACACAGCAGATAGCATTTAGAGGAAACCTAACATGTCCAAATCTGTTCAGTTCCAGTGATGTGACAGGGTGAGTGCTGCACTGCTCACTGCCAGGTCAGCAGCTGACACCCAGCAGCTGTCGCGCGGCAGAAAGTTGAAGCTACGCAGTCCTGGAAAGATTTACGGCCTCAGAAACTCGACACAGGGTTGCTGTGAGTTGAAAGAGGTTTGAAGGGAAGTTTCATGGTTACAGTGTAAGTTTATATTACACTAAAGTATAGGGCACATGTCTCTCATCCTACATATTTCAAAAGTGAAATGAAGGCCACTGCATGTTGAATAGACCCACTGGACGACTCAAGTCACTGAAACATAAAAGCAGCTGTCTGAAACGTGCTCAAATAGAAGCAGAGCTTTGGAATGACTCCCTTCAGCAGTTCCTCACATTCAATAACTGCATTTATTCTGGTGTTCGAGCACAGTAAGCTTCCATATGTTTTCTCTTAAGCTAGATGCTGCTTACATATCTTCTACAAAAGCCTAAAAAAGAATTAGATATCTGATTTACCAGTTGAGGAGAAAAATGGTGTTTGTCTAAATTTTTAAAATAACATGACACATATTTTAGATGCCCACTGCTCATATAGAAACAAATACAACACTATTCCTCGATGAAATATTACATGCCTAACCCCAAATGCACTCACTCACTTCCAATGGAGGGCCGTCACATTTTGCAGGAGTAGAAAGCGCAAGACAGCATCACACATATTAAAATAAAAAATATCTAATAATATGTATGGATGAGAAGTAAATATATTTCATGCTTTTATTTAGATATTACTAAAAGTCCCAGGAAATCTCATTCATGGTAAAAACTTCTATCAGCCGCTGTGAGTGAGAAAGATGAGGCTCTCTGTTCCTGTAAGCATCACCATCTCAGAAACCTAAAGAAGTGCTTCTGTCCCAGCCTCGGGTCAAAAGGAGTTAGAATCAGCATGCCGGCTATGGGTTTGGTATGTGGTCTTGGTAAGATTTTATGGCCCCAGTTGTGCAAATGGTGAAAATGCTTGGCTGCTCCCTGGAGAGTTGGAGGCTTGAGTCTAAGGCAAAACCCTGGGAATACATACATCCTCTTTGAGCCACATGCAGCTATCATGAGGGAGAATTGACTCAATTACAATTGCTTTTTCATTTGTTATTGTTATAGGTTATGTGGAAGCTTGAATTTTCTAAAATCCATGGAATAGAACATCTGAGAGGTATACTATTTAATGTACATTAATTACACATTAGAATAAATAGTGAACTATAGCTAAAGATACTAATGCTGAACTTCTAGATGTGTGATAAGTGTCTGCATATAAACAAGCTAACATTCAATGCTTAAAAATACCAATAGATTGATTAATGAATAGATGAACAGATAAGTGATAAAGCAATTATAAGAAGATGTCATTAATTACTGAGTCTGTTAGGAGCATATGGTCCCTTACACTAGCATTCTTTAAGCTTCCTGTATGTTTAAAACCTTTCAGGATAGGATATTAGAGAAAGAAACAAAATTGAAATCTGCAATATGCTCCATGAAACTTCCAACTCTGTTCAACTTTTACTTTTTTCCCCTATAGCAAAACAACTCCTAATAATATCATTTTATTATCTGTTATTTTTGCTTTTATTATCTACTTTTGCTGCTTCAGCATAAATTCAAAAAGGCATAAATTTCTGTCTGTTTTGTCCACTAATACAATCCCAACACCAAGAACCCAAAAGGCACTCAACAAATATTTGAGTAAATGACTATTGCCCATATTTATAAATCAAGAAAATGATACATTAGTACACACAAAAGTGTACATACTGGGCAGAATTAGATGAGATTACCAATTAAAGACGATGTATGACCCTTCAATATCCTTTGAGTTCCATCATTTAAAAGCATGAAAATCAAAGGCAGCATTCAATAAAATCCAATTTTGTATATGTTTTTATATTTAGATCATGAAACATGTGGCACTTCTTCCATTAAAAATTTAAAGTAAAAGATTCATGTTTGCTTTTTGTTTTTTCTTCTTTCAGACTTGAAAACTCATAGATTTCTCATCCTAAATGGTTAAAGCTTACTCCAGGAGTAGGCATATAAGGCCCTTGATATTTCACTCATATTTTTGCTAAATAGATATTTACTCTCTGTCTTGTGCTTGGTACTGTGTAGGGAGTTAAGTAGAACACAGCATCTTAGAATGAGAGAGCAGTAAGGTCTACTGACAGAATGCCCCCTTTAACAATGACCATCAGCATGAGCCAGAAGCACTAAAAAATAGAAAGAATTCAAGAGAATACAACTGGAAAAGAAGAAGTGAAGCTGGTGGTATTTGAAGGTGATATGATTATATATTGAGAGAACTCCAAAGACTCCACAAAAAGACTGTAGGAAACAGTGGAGAGATTTGTAGCAGTGTACAAGGTAAAGAAGCAGAAACCCATCAGATTCCTATCAGCTAGAAAAAAGAGCTCTGAAAAGCCAGCAGGCAAACAATTTAGCTACCAAACTATATAGCTATACAAAAGATGAAATACTTAGGAATAAACGAATCACAGAAGCAAAATAGATGTCCAAAGAAAACTACAACATATTGCTATAAGAGAGTACTCCAAAGAGAATAATATCCAGTGTCCAAGGATTAGAAGATCTAATGTTGTAAAAATGTCAGTATTACTTAAAGCAGTCTACAAATACAGGGCAATTCTCATCCTAGTCCTAATGTCATTCTTTAAAGAAATGGAAAAACAAATTACCGACTTCATATGCAAAAGGAATAAGCAAAGAATTTTGAAGAAGAGCAAGGAAGGAGGTCTTGCACTACACTTGATGACATGGATGGCCCTGGAAACCATCATGAAGTCGGTCAATCAAGAAAAGATAACTATTGTATGAGTCCACTCCTGTAAGAATAAAAGCAAAATGAAGGCAGGTTTCTGCTCGCAGGTCAGGTGATCTTCTAATCTAGTCTCCCAAGCACTGAGGTGGGAGCCTGGCTAGTGCCCAGGAACCATGTATCACCCCTTTTGTTGTTGTTGTTGTTGTGGTTGTTGTTGCTGTCAGGTGTCATGGAGCAGACTCACCTGTTTTATGCATACATCTTAAAAGCCACTTCAGCAAAGGAGACTTATCTCAGTTGGGGTCAGGTTCTCAAGCTGTGAGGACAGGGAGAAGAACATTCTGTTGCTACCAGATAACATGGGGCAAGCTCACATCACGTCAACAGGAACCCTTATAAGAGTGATTCCTGGGCATTTAAGTCAAGATGTATGTCTCAGAGAAGGCAATTATACTTCTGCTGGTGTGTAAACCAGGCGCAATAACTTCCCACTGGGGAACAAGATGCTGAACGATCCTCATATAGACTCCATGGAGAGAATATCCCAGTACGGTGTTCCTGGTTGGATATTTTCAACAAGCCTTTGTACTACTCGTCCTTTGGACTTTGTCCTTTTGAGGTGTGCTGCATCTCTAATTAGCCACACTCAGAGGATTCAGTGTGGACACCCTGCCAAATGAACTGTGCTTTTCCTAAAACTCACCTGTAACAGATTTATGGAACTGACGCATCCTCTTGGAATCACAGCAGAAAGGCCCTAGTATGAGAAGCAGATGGCAAATATCTCCAGGTTATGGAATGAGTGGTAGTTGGACTCTATTTACTGTTTTAATGCTCTCCTAGCTTTCTTATGACATGAGTCCTGAGGGTGTGGCTCTGCCTTTGTGAATGAGTGTTATGGAAAGCTTTTCCCTATCATCACCCCCATTTTTTGTTTAAATAGTGCCCACTTACTTAAGAGTTTAATCTGTACCAGTTAGTGATCCATGTATTCAGTCTGACAAGCTACTCTATAGTTATACAATTTCCTTTTCTTAATGGTCCTTTAAATTCTATCCTATTGGCTGAATTAGTGAGACTACCTAAGAAGTACCATATGCCTCTGGGGTACAAGATATGATGTTCTCCATCATACAATGACGAAGTCTCTAAAGTGAACCAGGGACATAGAGAAAGCCTGGATTATGACTGGATTTTCGGCTCACACTTGATTCTTGCCCCACTCTAAGAACTAGCTCTTATGAAATGGCCCTACTTGATACTCACCCTTACGAAAGAGTCACTGACAACATGGATGCTATGGCAAAGTGTGGTGACGTAACCAGACAAGGCCTGGATCAAAACCAATAGCACCTGTAGTCTAAAAGGCTTGTCTTCAAGCAAGCCGCCACCTAAGTGAAGTGTCAACTAATGCCACAAGGAAGAACACACCAATAGGTGTGGTCCAAGGATTATAAATGATAAAATGTGAAATACCAGACATACTCTCAGCCCACAGTCTTCATCCTACTGGTCCTTAGGCTCAGAAGCTGTTTCCTAAATAGCTTTTTCTTCCACCTACTCCCAACCTTTGCTCAAAGAGCACCTTCATGATGCCCTAACATGGGTATATCACTTCGCTGCCTCTGCTGATCACATTCTAGAGCATAATGTCCAAATTCCTGAGTATAGTAACACCATTTATAACCTGATCATCACTTAACTTGCCTCTTGTCATTTGCCAATAATCCTGCAACTTTCCTGGAGCTTTCTTCTCTCTCTCTCTCTCTCTCTTTTTTATTTGGGAGGAGGGAGGGGGAACAGCACTGCCCTGAAACCCAGCCTTGCTCCTGGAGAGCTGCTGCTGGATTTGAACCATCAGCCCTGTGGACCGCAGTCCCCTACACAACCACTGTGCCACCAGGGCTCAGCTGTAGCTTTCTTCTTTATTTGAGTCAATTCTGCTTTCTCACTACAAAACTTTTCATAGGATGCTTCCTTGGACAGAAAATTCCATGTGTCCCTTACATCTGTAATTTAACTAAAATGGAGTGTTCAACATAGATGCTACCTTCTTGGTTAAGGAGGATTCCTGGGATCTCCCAAATTATGATTACTACCTGCCTCTTCAGCTTTATACCTTCTAAAAATTGAGCATGAGTATTATTAACCATAGTTCAATATTTGACTGTATGTAAAATGATTTGCATTAAAAATATATATCCCAATTGTTCTCGTGTATAAAAATGTCCCATAGCACTCTTATTACTCTATAGCACCTATTACTTACATTTATTATAATTTTTAAGGCTTACATTCCCTCCATAACCAAGATGAACCCACTCAGTAAAGCAGGAGTTCAAGGTCAGATCTTAGACATCTCTGCAAACTCTAAGACCCATAGAGTCTGGATCATGGAACAAGTTTATTAAGTACACACTAAATCAAGGTGTGAAGAGGCCTGTGGGAAAGTGAATAGAGAGGGTAGAGTATGCAGGGCAAGTGATAGGTGTGTATTTGTGTGGATGCTTGTTGTGGAGATACCATAGTAGTTTCAAGAGTGCATATGACAACAAGGATTGAAATTGAAATGAAAAAACAATTGGTTAAAATTGTCTTAAAGAAAAGTATGTTCCTACAAGGTGATTCAAACTATGGGGTGCCAGCATGTCTCCTCTTGTTATTAAAACTTCCTCAGGTGAGACTCAAGGTCCTTAGTGACATAGGGTGCTACAAGTAGGACTGCTCACCCCCAGGTCAGCAGCTCAGAACACAGCGCTGTTAGTTCAAACTCACCTGCCACACTGGAGAACAACGAGGCTTTCTGCTCTGGTAAAGATTTCCAGCCTCAGAACCCCAAAGGGGCAGTTCTTGTCCTAGAGGGTCAGGATAAGTTGAATCAGTTGTATGGTAGTGGGTTTGGGATTTCTCTTGGTGTGTGTAATGGGGGTATGCCTTGGGCTGCAATCTGAAAGGTCGGTAGTTCAAAATCACCAGCCAGCTCCCTGGGAGAAAGACGAGGCCTTTTACTCCTGTAAGCAGTTACAGTCTCAGAAACTAGCAGAGGCAGTTCAATGCTGTCCTACAGGATGGTGATGTGTGGACATCAACTCCTTGCCAGAGTTTGGTTTGGGGTTCTTGGTAAGTGTAGAGGACGGTTCTTTCAGTTTTTAAATCGCTTTCTGGTAAATTATTTCTGATTTTTTCAGGTAGGAATGGCCTCAATAATAGATAATGACATCATGAAAAATAAACCAATCTTCTTCTAAATTTCCAAAGTTGAATATATAATGAGAAGCCAATCATCACTTTTAGACTTTATAACCTGTAGTGACAGAAGCTATTCAAATAGATGTGATTCTACAGAATCGAGTGGCTAAAAATCTCTTGGCAGGGTCTTCATCTGGTTGTGAATGGATAGAATCACAACTGGTTACTGGGTCCAATTCGTCACACATCACATAAACTATGTAAAAACCAAATCCATTGCCAACAAGTCGTTTCCAAATCAAAGAAACCTTACATAGGGTTGGCTGTAAATCTCAACAGAACCAAATAGCCTTGTCTTTCAATTATGAGGGACTGGTAGGTTTGAGCAACAGAATTCGTGATTAGCAATCCAATGCTTACGCAACTATCAAGTTAAAAAAAAAATACAAGCCCTGGTTTGTTCAATACTGCCATCTTGTGGTTGACATCTACATTGTGGTGTAGATGTGGTGTGCCATCTACATTGTCTCCAATTTGTCTTCCATTGTCTTCCTTGCTCAGAGTGCTATGGTAACATAAGTAGGTGAATTAAAAAAAAAGAAAGATACATAAATGAGATTGTGCAGATGGCTTTGCTTTCATATGAGCACTGAATTATGCCAAAAAGGACCTGGAAAAAATTCGTTCAAAAACTGCAGGGAGTTTTTTCTTTGAATTGACCCCAGATACATAAATTATATTAATCATAATTCACCTCTAATAACAATCTCAATATCAGTCCAAATACAATCAACTTTAAACCAATTAATTAGTTATTGCTAACAATATGCTGAGAATCTGACAATCCATTTCCCACACCAAAAGCAACAGCCTTGACAATGATTTTGCATTGACTAACTCGTCCACTGATGACCTATCTCTTTTCCTGCCCCTAAGAACTTCATGTGGAATCCTGTCCTTTGAATTCTGTTGACCTCCTTTATGTAGTTTTATTGGATTATTTGTATTCCTAGAAGATGTGAGGTTTTGACAATAGTTCTTTGAACAATATTTTAAGTGTGCAATTTGATATTTTTCATAGGAAAGCATCACGATCAAGATAATAAGCATAACATCCATCACCTTGAAAAAGTCTCTCATGTCCCTTGCCAATCCTCTCTTTCCTCCTCTCCTGCCTCACTCCTACTGCCACCACTGGTCCCCACCACCTACAACCTCCATCTGCTATCACGAGACATCAACTTGCATTTTATAACACTTTATATTAAGGCACTAATGGAATATTTTCTTGTGTTTTTGCTTAGCAGAAGTATTTTGAGATTCCTCCATTCTGTTACATGTATCAACAGTTAATTGTTTTTCTGTACTCAGCAGTATTCCATCAGATGCATGCAACACTGTGTTTGCATCCATCTACCTTTTGATAGATATTTGGGTCTCCCATTTGTGGGCTTGTATTCACAGAGCTCCTATGATCATACAAGTCTTTATATGCAGATTAAAATCCTTGGGTGGTGCAAAGGATTTTTGCCAGAGAATCTGAAGACTGGACATTGCAACCCACTCAATGGTGCCGCAGCTGGAGATCTGGTGGTATGCTTCCATTAATCTTCGAGCCAACCCCACTCACAGAACAGCTCTACTCCGTAACACATCGGGGCACCACAGGTTGTGCGTCACTGGATCGCAATATGCTTGGGTTACAGGTTTTCTTTGCTTGTTTGGCTTTAGTCATTGATAAATTTCCAAAGACAGAACAGATCCATTGGAGTTAGGAAGCACTTCCCTCTCCAGATGAAGCTCCAGTATGATCCTGATGCACACAAAGACCAAAAGGTTAAGAGTGGCGCTACATGGTCTTCAGCACAAATTTAACTTGTAGAAAATGAGGGTGGCAGCAACTATACAATTATGCTTGATCTAACCATGGATTGTTAGAATAGTTATAAGAGCTCCCAATAAAATGATTACCTATATACTCAAGTATAAGCCAACCTGACTATCAGCTGAGACACTAATTTTACCACAAAAGCTGCATTTAAAATGTATTGAAAAACTCGACTTATACATGAGTGTATACAGGAAAAAATAGCCTTTTCTTTCAAAATGATCAGCTTAAAAAATTATTTCCATTGCATTCTTTTCCATTTTTTTTTTACAGATGTCTGTCATAACCAGGTAAAGTTCATCACAAAAGAGTGGTTCAGCTTCGGACCAGGATAAAGGTGGTGTGGCCTGAGAAGACATGTTTTTCTTCTGGATCATTCATAATACCTCACAGCCTCTGAAAAGTCTCAGATACTTCAAGAAATGGGGGTCGCAACAAATCTTGATAGCAAGCTCCCAGGGTACTTCAAGATTGCAACATGAATGATGACAAACTTCCCATTCCTTTCGTTGGTGCAGATGTTGCTTAGTGGCCTCAGCGTGATTCCAACTGAGAGTCGGCCTGGAGGACAGGATGGAGATGCCCCATAGAGTTTACTTGGCTATCATCTTTTTAGGGGGGAGGGACACCGGTGCTGCAGGGGATACAATGTCTGGCTGCTAACCGAAAGGTCAGTGGTTCAAACCCACCAGCTGCTTCACAGAAGAAAGACGTGACAGTCGACTTCTGGTAAGATTAAAAGCTTTGGAAATACCGCCAAGCAGTTCTACTCTGTCCTTCAAATCAACTAAGGGTGGGAATCAGCTTGACAGCAAAGACGTGGTGTTTCCAATCTTTATGGGAGCCGAATGTCAGATCCTTTCTCCCTGGGAATCCATCCTTCCAGTGGGAGCCCAGCACGTAGCTAGTGCACCTCTCCGGCTCCAAAGGCCCTTACTGTGAGGACGGCACAGGCCCAGGCAATGGTTGGTGGTCTGTCATACACAGGTTGCCTCAGAGTCGGCATCAGCATGATGGCGCCTCCCAATGACAACACCACAAGTCAAAAAGGACTTGATGACAGTGGGCCAAAGAGGCTGCAAGCAGGAGTCCAGAAACCATGTGATGGATTGCACTGTACAAAGGTACAGCAAAAGACTAATTTAAAATGTTACCGGCAAACCTGTAACTTGGATAACTAAGGGACCCTGACGCTCCAAAGCTCAACAGGCCATTAGGACTTTCTCTGCTGGTCATGTAACCCACAAACTTATGTCTCAAATCGGTAGGATAAAAGGTATATTTTCAACCATCTTTTTTACAGTGAGGACAATTGCCTTCATCAAAGTTCTAAGTAACAGTCAGAGAATAGTAAAGCTGGACTATAAGCTCAAGCCATAGACATCTGGCACACAATGTCACAGCCCTTTCTGACTCACAGTGACCCTATAGGACAGAGTAGAAATGTCATACATGTACGGGGACAGAAAGCCTTATCTTTGTCCCATACTTTATGATAAACAGACCATCCTATAGCTTCCTAGGCCACAGAGGCTCTTGACCTAAGTTATGACATTTGTGATTGCTTTATATGTGTGCAAAAGTTGGACAGTGAATAAGAGAGACTGAAAATTGATTGATACGTTTGAATTATGGTGTTGACAGAGAATGGTGAATATACCACTGACTTCCAGAAGCATAAAACATCTTTCTTAGAAGTACAGCCAGAACGCTTCTCTAAAGCAAGGATGGAGAGACTTTGTACCATATTATCTAGCGGGATCAGTTCCTGAAGGTTAGTGTGCTTCATAAAGGGGGCAATCAGTGAAAGAGAGGAAGAAAGACGCTCATTGAGATGAAGTGGCATAATGACTGGAACAGTGAGTTCAACTACGCATACTAGCATGAGGACGATACAGGATTGGCAGTATTTTTGTTCAGCTGTACATATGGTCACAAGGACTCAGAATAGCAACAGCAACACAAAGGCAGGGCTTTATCTTATATAACAGTTAACGTCACCAAAAAATGTATGTCTCAAAGCAGTTGGACAGAAAGTGTATTAGCAGCCACCTTGTTACAATGAGGGCTATCATATTCATCAAAGTTAAGTAAAAGTAAATAGCAAATTTAGACTATAAACTCAAGCCATGTATTATTCACATCTAAAAGGCATCATCTATTACATTAAAAAAAAAACATGTGCAACATAAAACATAAAGCAGGCCAATTCAGGATACAGGGTAGCTAATCTTTGTCTCTAGCCCATGGAGGTCAGTCCTCTTCTAAAACACATTGTGTTGCAGTGAGTCAGAATCAACACAATAAAAACTAATTTCTGGCTCTTTAATTTCATTGCCATAATTTATATTGTTGCTGGGGTTTTTCTCCTTGTTGTTTTTGTCTTTGTGCTGGATGCTTTTCTGTATTGGACACCCAGGATAGCTAAATCTATAGACACAGAAGCTGGGTTAGCCATTACCTAAGAGTATGGCAGAGTGGCTGAGGGTAAATGAGGAATCCACAACAACGAGCACAAGAAATAAGAAAATGTTCTCAAATTGAGTATGGTCATGATTTCATAATTCTCAATGTGGAGGAAATATTGAATAATGTTTACTGGAATAAACATTAGCCAGTAATATTTTATATATCATTGGATTATCACGTAATGGGAAATTGAACTGTCTCAAAGCATTAAAATCTTTATCATAATGTCCCTCTGGCCATATGTTTCCCACTCTGAAATTAACACCATATTCCAACCCTTTATTTAGTCTCTAGTATAGGTACAGACTCTAGTGGAATAGTTTAAGCAGATGGTTACGATTTGGACTGCTAAGGTGAGACCAGCAGATTGAGTCCACCAGTCTACTCCACAGAGGAAAGAGAAGGCTGAAAATGTGGAGCCTCAGACACCCTATTGCACTGCATCTCAAGCAGAGTCTTTCAATGCAGTGGCTAGAGCATATGGATCACCAGTGCCATCTGGTGGCAAACTGCTAATAAATTCACCAAATGCGGAGTGCCCATGTTCTGAGAGCCATGGCAGTTTTACTCAGAGACCCTGTAGACTAGTGGTTCTCAACCTTCCTAAAGCTGCAGCCCTTTAATATAGTTCCACATGCAGTGGTGACCCCCAACCATAAAATTCTTTTCATTGCTACTTCATGACTGTAAGTTTGTTGCTGTTATGAGCCCTGTGAAAGAGTTGGTGGACCCCCAAAGGGGTCGCGACCACAGGTTGAGAAACACAGCTGTAGACAGTAAAACGGCCCATGAGGTTGCTTAGTTGTAATCTATAAGGGAACTGATTTCCTTGTCTTTTCTTCAGCAGACCCACCTGTCAGCAACCAAGTATACGTCTCACGTTTCCCAAAACTAACCCATCACGCTGATGCCAACTGAGACGTCCTGCTTTTTAACAATTTAACAACGCCCCACGGCATTTTAAAATTAAAATAAATATATGACAGTACGATTTCTGTGTCCTATGAAAGTTTTTGTTGCCCCGTATAGACCAAATTTTTAATCAAGAACCCCCCAGCCCGCAGGTCAATGGTGTCCCGCTTAAAATCTGGTCACTTTGCAAATATGGCTCACTGATCTGCATGGGATGACTGATGAGCAGGCCCACGTCTAACCCCCAGTGCCATCAGGGTCGATGTTGCCCAGGCAAGGGTGAATCTTCAAAACAGACATTTTAAAAGGACAAGCTAAATGGCATACAATTATTTAGAAATTTGTGACATTCTTCATACAGACATTTGGGTGCAAGAGAAATGAAAGAGGAAGAACTTTGAAACAAAGAGAGGACAAGAAAATTCTTGCTCTTCATGAGCCAAGCAACTAGGTTCACATGCATTTTAAAATATTTTGAAAGATTACCTCAAGTTCCTGTTGTTTAAAATTTCTCGGTGCTGGGTTTCTTTCCTGGTTCTAAAGTCCAGTCATTTTGCACTAATTTAAGCATGATGGAACTCATGATGGAGTTATTTATTAGAAAATATTTTTCTCAGCAGCAAAGCCTGAGGAAGTCTAAGGTCTTTTCAACTTTGTGATTTGGAGCACTATGCGCTATGTTAAAGTCAAAGAATTAGAAATGTGTGTTCTTGGTGTAGATTAAGCAGCACAAAAACCCTAACATGATATTAAGTTACATTATCAAATAAAATGTAAAGTACTGAATAAAGATCCCCAGAAATAACATCATCGGCTCTACTTTCTGGTCAAAAGTTACCTAAAGTCTCATTGCCATGGATATGCTTCACAGAGACTCTATATAGGACTCTCAAAGCTGTATACCATTATGGGAGGAGACAGCCTCATCTTTCTCCCAAGGAACTTGTGGTGGGTTTGAACTGCCAACTCTGTGATGAGTAGTTCAAAGCTCACTCAACAGTATCACCAGAGATCTTTTCAAAACTTCACAGACTCAAAGTTACATAAAATCACAGTAATCTATACAGATAGATCTCACTTTATGAAGTCCTCTGATTTATAAAATCCCAGTTATTATAGTTTAGCTAAGTAACACCAGTCTTTTAGGAGCACAGCTCAAGTGGCTGTTTTTGTGGGTCACTAACTCTAACCATCTAAGCTACAATCTTCATGGCCCATTCATTGCTCCACAAATCACTACAAAAATAACACATTACACATCATCATCAGTGATTGATCTTGACATTGCATTCAAAAGCTGGCAGTAGTTGGTCACTGTACATGTTATTAGATTCACCCAGAAATAAATCCTATAATATTAAAAATCCAAGCTTCAAATAATGGTCCAGAATGGCAAATAGTCAGTGCTTGACACATGCATCAGACATTATTATTATTATTATTATTATTATTATTATTATTATTATTATTATTATTGTGTTTAAGGATATTTTCATGTACCTGGAAGTGTTTCTTTACTATTCTTATGCATAGAAAGTTACAAAATATGCCAAAGAAAAAGACAAGCATTTGACTAACTGATGTTACCCCCTCAACCACACTCATTTGACTTAAAGACAGTGCTAGAAATGGAATGCAGTTGTAACCCAGGGATTGTCTGTAAATGAGGTTATAGGAGAAACAGCTGGAACTGTAAACCTTCTGGCCATCAATAGGCTCTCAACTTAGAAAAAGTCAACTTAGCAATCTAAATGAGGAGAGCTGTTGGGATGAAAATGCCTCAGAGGAGGTGATGGGGACAACTAACCTACATGTTAAAGGGACTCTCAGGGATATTTTACAACTTTGAAAGTGCAAACAACAGCATGCTGACACCATATTCACACTCAGAAAGGCACAGAAAAGATGCTTGTTCTCTGCCTTCCTAAAGTTGTGATCACAGAGTGAGAACTGTTCTGACTATTGTGGGTTAGTCTTTACAAGGAAATAAAGCATTCTAATTCTCAAGTTCTGTAACATTTTAAATTATAGTCTGTGGAATAAATGTCAGCTTTACATTGCTTTGCATTGTGTTACACATTTATGTCTAATAATAACAGGGTTTCATGCTTTGGAAAATTACTTTAAAGGTCTAATTTTCTGAAATCACTTTGCATGGCGTTTTCCATGGCCCCACACTACTATGAAACCAAAGACTGTCTGTATGACTGATGCCTGCATTCTTCGTTCAACTTCTCAGTCACTGCGCGCTTGTGTCATTTTAGACACCGGCAGTTACTACATGTTAATATTGTAGTCAGTCACCTTCTAAAAATCTCTCATAAATTACTTCCAATATCTGCAAGCAGTATCTTAAAAGATATCACTTCTCCAAACCAAACCCAGACATAGCATAGAAGAGCCTCCTGTACCTGGCAGTGGTAACTGAACCAGTATACCACTGACTCTTGGATCCACATTCAACTGATCCACTATATCCAAAAGTTCTTCCTGGGAAACGGTCTGAGGTTTTAGAATGATCTCACTGCAGATACCTGGAAGAAAATAAGAGAATGTAACATTATCGACTAAGATGCATTATTTGTGTTGTTGTTTGTGTTGAAGATGGTGCTCAGTTCACCATCAGGAGTGATGGCTGTTGATGCGGCTGCTGTGAGGTGCCACCAGCTTGGTTCTGACCCCTAGGGTCTGTGTGCACAAATCAAGGAGACCCTGGCCATTCCTGGGCCATCTGCACACGCATTCCTCTGCCTGAGCCCATCGTTGTGTCAATTCATCTCATGGAGGGTCTTCTGCTCCTTAGCTGCCCCTCTACCATACCAAACATGATGTCCTTCTCCAGGGACTGCCCCCAACAGCATGTCCAAAGTGTGTAAGATAATGTCCCCCTATTCTGACCTCTAAGGAGCACCCTGTCTGGACTTTTTTCATTACAGGTTTGTTTATCCTATTAACGGTCCCGTCAGTTTCAATATTCTTCCCCAGCACCATAATTCAAATGCATCAATTCTTCTTCAGGTGTCCTTATTCAACGTGCAATTTTCACATCCATAGGAGATGACTGAAAATATCCTAGCTTTGGTAAGGTGCACTTTAATCCTCACCGTAATGTCCCTGCTTTTCATTCCTCGGAAGAGGTCTGTGCAGCAGATTTACCTAGCGCAATGCATTTTTGGATCTCTCCAGAAGTGCTTCCATCAACAATTATGATGAATCCAAGCAAGAGGAAATCATTTTCTTCATTTATCATGATATAACCTATAGGTCCAGTTGTGAGACTTTTGATCCTCTTTATATTGAATCCAAATCCATACCAAATGCTGCAATCCTCGATCTTCATCCACAAGAGCCTCAAGTCCTCCTCACTTTCAGCAAGCAATGTTGTGTCACCTGTATATTTCAGGTTGTTACTGAGCCATCCTTCAAACCTGATGCCACATTCCTCTTCACATAAGACAGCTTCTCTAAGGATTTGCTGAGAACATAGATTAAATAAGCATGGCGAGTGTGTTATTCGGGGTAGACTAGAGAAACAAATTAATAAACACTCATATGTATATAAGGGAGAGGTTTATATACAAGAGGAATGGAACAAGAAAGCATCCGAACCCAGTCCAGTCTAAGTCGATAAATCTGATATTAGTCCATATATCCAATAGCAGTCTATAAAGTCTTCTTCAGATTCATGAAACACATGCAATGATGTCCAATGCAGAACAATCACAGGCCAGTGGGAAAGAAAGCCTTTGGATTCTGTGGTGTTGTAAGCATCTCAGCACTGGCAGGGACCTCTCTGTGGCTTCAAAAGCATCTCAGCACTGACAGCAGTCTCTCCATGGCTTTTCCGGCTTTGGAGGTCTAGTTCCATCAGGGTAAGCCCATGTGGCTTCTCCTCTCAGCTCTCTTACAGGGAGTCAGCCTTGGGTCTTGTCAATAGAGTATTTCCAAGGGATGGAGGAGTGAGTATCTCACCTCCGGGGGGAAAATAGAGTTGGATTTCCCAGAATTCTCAGGAAAAATCTATGCCACACAGAGGTCTCATTGGCTATCTCCAGATTGACAGGCTAGACTTCAGCCCTACACTCTTCATCCTCAAATTGAAACCAGATTAGGTGACTGCCACAGGGAATGAATACAACCCTGATGCACACCTCCTGATTTTCAATCGGGCAGCATTCCTGTGTTCTAGTTGTACAACTGCCGTTTGATCCACATACAAATTCCAAATGAGCACAATGTTCTGGAACCCTCATTCTTCTCACGGTTCTCTATAGTTCATTATTATTCACACAGTTGAATGCCTTTCCCTAAACACAAGTATCCACCTTTCCGGTATTCTCTGCTTTGAGTCAAGAGCATGTGACCTCAGCAACGCTATGCCTTATACTCCATCCTCCTTTGAATCTGGCCTGAACTCTGACAGCTACCTGTCTGTGTACTGCTGCAACCATGAGGAAATATTTTCAAACACTAGAGAGGTTGACTCATGATTCATATGACAAATTACACCTTTTTGGTGATATCTCTTTTTCACATGAGATTGCTAGGTCTAAATTGATTTGACAACTGTTGACAGGGACCTTGATGACTTGTGGCAGAAGTCTCACCTTCCATGTGGGAGAGGAAAGTTCTATTTCTGACAAATGCTCCTCATGCACAGCCAGTGCCCATTGGCCAGTGGTGGCCTGAATCACCAGCACCACTGGCGGGTCCATTGGAGCTCCAGACTAGGAAGGACTAGGAAGAAAGTCCATTGGTCTACTACTGACAAATAAACCAGTGAGATTTCATTTTCACAAATAAATCCATTGGAAAATGGATCACAATGGAACTAGGTCCAATGTTCAGTTCACGCCCACACATGGAGAAGTAACAGACTTGGTAGTGCTGTGTTCCGTTGTGCATCAGGTCACTGTGATCTGACAGCAGGCTGGAAGGCAGCCAACACCAACCGTGGTTCATAGATTTCAAGACTTCAAGAAAAATAATCACCACTGAAAGGCCAAGTTGTGGAGAACGAAGTAGACCACATTTATGATTTGATGAAAATATGCTAAAAACCAAAAAAAAAAAAAAAAAAAGCCAAACTCACAGCCATCAAGTCGATTCTTACTCACAGAAATCCTGTAGGACAAGCTAGAACTGCCCAGTGAGTTTTACAGGAGTAGAAAGTTCCGCCTTTCTTCTGCAAAAGGGCTACTGGTTTTGAAATGCTGATCCTGCAGAGAGCAGCCTGACGTGTAACCACTATGCCCCCAGGGATCCATTAATAAAGGCCAAACTCACTGCACTGAGTCGATGCTGAGTCATAGCTACCCCCCAACCCCCACCTTCCCCCAGTAAACACCCAAGCCTGGGACTGTTTACATGAGTAGAGTTCAGTCTTTCTCTAACCTGAACCCAAACCCGAACCCTAACCCTCAGGACTGCTGCTGGTCATGAGCCAGCACGAGGCCCCCATGAGGGTCACAGCCACTGCACCACCAGGACTCCCTGCAGACAACATCCTATCATTGGCTCTGACAATCTAAATAAAACAGCAAGAAATAAATATCAACTTTGGCTATGATCATTCATGAAGCTGATAACATTTGTAATTTAGGTGTCGCTTATTTGACAGTTAACCATACAAATTATCATACTCTAGAGTAAAAACAGAAAGCACATTTAGTGAGAGAAGCCACATACCCACCTACAGTGGAAGCAGCCCTTATCTTATTCCGGACATAGGTGTGGCTGGCAGGGTTGTCTCCCACCAGAATGATGCTGAGGTGAGGTCTTCTGTTCCCCAGGGAAATCCATGATTCCACCCCACGCTGTATTTCTTTCTGGATTTCTTTGGCCATTTCTGTTCCTGAGATCACAATGGCTTCGTATCTATGGAAAACAAAAGAATACATGGGGTATTAAAGAGATACCAAGGCATAATCAACTGCCTATATATTTGCAAGAGTGAGCAAAACATGTATAACTCTCCAAGGGAAAACACAAAATCTAATCTGCTTCAATTATAGGTGTGTGCTTCCTTCAGACTTATACATATGTCCATAATTATGCAAAGGATTCGAACTCGACCTTTCAGTTTTCCACTATAATCTATCTGCATCTATTTCTTCATGCCTTGGCTTGGGTCAAACATGCCATAGTCCTCAAAGTGATATGCTTACTTTTTAACACGTTTAAATATGTCATGCGTAGCAGCTTGATCCAATGCAATAAATACAACATTAGATAGGACCATGGGAAAAGATGGAAGAATCCATGGGATTTTACCAAATGCGTCTAGGCTTATTTTAATACAATGGTGAGTAATTTGGTCAGAAAGGAAAAATAAGAGAAGAGGTTCCAGGTGGTCTAAAGCAGGACATTCTGTTCTGGGAAACTGTGATTTAGTTGCCAGGTGGACAGTAAAATCCTAGAAAATAGCAGTGACCAAAGCACAGGTCTACCAAGGGGGTCACTGCATTCCCTTGTCATCGTCTCTAATTAGACCACGTGTCTGATCACAGTTATGATTTCAAGGCAGACTGTTTTCAGAGGGACACTGAAAAGTTGGATGGGATCGTGAGAGAGCTGGCATCTGTGCCATGTACACAAAAAGAAAGACAGGAGGACCAGCTGGTGATTGGGACAAGGTTGTGGACTCTAACATGTTGAAGCACCTTCAAGTGGGAGAAACAATTAGACTATCCCTACATAATAACAAAAAAGTCGATTTGGAATCCCTACACATGGAATAACTTTTTAGTAATGAGAGTTGTCCAACAGTGGACCCAGCTGAACTGTAGAGGAATTCTTTCCCAGCAAGTATATCTTCATGTTGAAAATACTCAGAGGGGACCACTAACAGGCATAATGGAGCGGGGATTCTGGCAATTTCATCAGAGGCCCTAACTGGTGATCCTTAAATAGCCTCTGCAGACATGGATGATAGATTTTCTATTGAAAAAAAAATCACTCAGATTTTTAGATCTAGGTTAGAATGTCTCAGAAGTTACTGGCAATTCATCAGCCAGTTAGCCTCATCAGATGTAGGTCTCCTTGTTGTTTGTGACAAACATGTTATCAGGGATGATGAAGTTTTGGGTTTTTTTAATATGCAAAGAGGGCAAACTCCAGAGGTTAAGACAGTTGGACTACATATTAGAATTATGAATGTTTCATCCAACGTTGCCATAAAACAAGCAAAATGGCAAGCCACTGATATTTGCCATGCATACAAAACCAATTTAGGATTGATATTCAAAATGTTTCAGTAACTACTACAAATTAGAGACATAAATAATTCATAGAAAAATGAACACAAGAGATAAGCATCACGTAGAAGAGGAATTCTAAATAACCAAGAGTAAATATATGACAGGAGGTCAAATTCTAGTAGCTAAGAAAATGCATACCCAAACCACAAGCATATGTCATTTAACTATTTTTTAAAAACATTTTAAAACAGAAAAGCATCCAGAATACATCCTAACTAATCATCCATTTTGTATTGTTTTTAATCTTTATCTATATGCCAGACACATTTTAACACATAATCATATACCTACAATTTTTTCAGATCCTTCTTTTGATTTTATGCCATGAATACACTCACACATTCCACCACTTCTCAGTCCATTTGTCATACTGTGGTGGCTTGTGTTGCTGCGACACTCAAAGCTGTCACTGGTATTTCAAATGCATCACCCAAAGTGAACCGATTTTAGTGGAGGATTCAGACAAAGAGCACACAATGAAAAAAGACTGGGCTCCACTCTTGAGTGGAAGGAGTCGTGAAAAGCCAAATGTGTAGCTTCAAAACGTTGCCGGACCCTGAGAGTCTAATGAATGGAAACATAATGTTGTTGGAGAGAGTGCCAGAAGAAAGGTCATCTGGAAAAGAAGGCACTCAAAATGCCACTGAGGAGGAGCTGATTATTCTGAGCACAGTTGGCCCGGAATTAGGGGAGCCTTAAGGATCTTCATTGGTTGATGGGGCATGACTCAAGGTCAGGAGAAACAACTGCAAAAAAACTGCTAAGGGTCAGGACTTTGAATATGTGAATTATGAATCTAGAAAAATTAGAAATCAAAATTGAAATGAAGCCCCTAATGATCAATATCCAAAGCATGAGAAAGCTTCAGCTGACTAGTATTGCCCTTTTTGAAGCAGAAAATCACATCATTTACTATGCTGGGAATAAAATAATCAAGAAGAATGGTTTGGCATTCATTGACAAAAAGGACATTTTGAAATCCATCATGAAGGACAATGCTGTCTGTGATAGGATTATACCTATGCACCTTCAAGGGAATCCAACCAATCCAACTATTATTTACATGTGTGCACCAACCACAAAATTGAAGAATTGTACCAATGACCAAGGATTGATCAAATGTGTTATCATGATGATTTGATAGATATTGACGATTTGGAATGCAAAACTTGGGAACAAAGAAAAAAGAAAATATGGACTTGGAGATAGAAATGAGTTTGGAGATCACATAAATGAATGTACTTGTTCAGAGCAAATACCCTTATTCAACAATACAAAAGGCAACTATACACATGGACTTCTCCAGATGGAACACACAGAAAGAAGATTGACCACATATTTGGAAAGACACGGCTGGACTCAGAAACACCATACCACTAGTTTTCAAGGTTTTAGTTTACAAAACTGTAAGAAAATTCACTTCTGTCCTTGAATCTCTATTCTGTGTAAAGGACGTTGTTCTGTGTAAAGTATTTTATTTTACATTCATTCACAATCTACTCTTATCGAAGCAGCAGTCAGGAAAGCAGCTAACATACACTGTGGGGATCTGTTGAAAAAGACCTGTTTACAGTGTACGAGAGCAAAGATGTAACTTTGACAACTAAGATGTACACAGGGAATCCTATTTCCAATTGTTTAATATGTGTGGAACAGCTGAACAATGAGGAAGAAAGACTGAAGAAGAACCAATGCATTTGACGTTTGGTATTAGTAAAGAAAACTGAATACACCATAGACTTCTGGAAGATTTACAGGTCAGTTTTGGAAGAAGTGCCATTGGAAAATTCCTTAGAGCAAGGATGGCAAGATTTGGCCTCACTGACTTTGTATATGTTATCATAAGGGTACTACAGTCTTTGGATGAGTGCATCACACTTGTTAACATAGGAGGTCAGTATAGAAGAAGAAGACCTTCAACAAGATAGGTTGACAGAGTTCCTGGAATAACGTGCTCCAGCAAGTGAGGATGTTGCAAGATTGGGCAGTGGTGCTTTTTGTGTGGTTTCTTCGAGTTGAAACTGATTTAACTGTACAGCAACAACAATAGTTGTAATCGTTGTGTTACAGCAGCACTTGGTCAACTAAGACACTGACCTACGTGATATTTTTGGCTCAATGATGAATGGGGACCTGATCATTTTCCATAACACTGGCATTTTCTACTGCTTCCCTTAGTCACTGCAGAATACCAGCAGGCCCAGCTCTGGGGGAGGCGTGGTCTGATAAGAAGCAGATGGGGGCTTAATGGGAAAATGTACTGACTAGACAAAGGCAGTCAACAATTCATAAGCATTTTGTTTCACTTATCCCAATACCTCCCTACCTCCCTGGATTTCCTGTTCCAATTCTTTCTTTTCTAATCCTGAACTTGGTCTTTGGGAAAAGGCTAACCATTTTATCTCAAATACTTGATTATTCTAAGGAATATGTCCCTACCATAAAAACCCTTAGACATTATAGGCCCTTGTGTTCTTTATGGCCTATTATTGTTTTGCTAAAATTAAGCCATGGGGGGTGAGTTCATTTTCATCTGAAGGGTAGTTTGGGTTTATCTTTTTTATTCTTTATGATTTTGAGTTTTATTCTACCTCCCCCCCCCTTTATACAAAACATCCAAATGTGATCCCTTTCAGAGCAGTTGATAGTAGTAGCTAAGTAGCATCTAGTTCTTCTGTGAAAGAAGTTCTAAATAGAACTATTTCATTGACCCACCAATATTCATCCATTTATCAGTAAGAGAACAAATATTTTAGATATACAGTATTCATTTAGTGCCCCTTCTCGCCCCCAACGGAGGCCTGTTGGCCTAGGGTTTGCACACTGGTTGCTAACTCTAAGACCATCAGTTCAAAACCCCAACTGTTTCTCTGGAGAAAGATGGCTTTCGAGTCCCCTAAAGAGTTACAGTCTCAGAATTCCCCAGGGGAAATTCTTCCTCGTCCTCTTGGGTGACTACAAATCAGAGATGACTCGATGAAAGTGAGGCTGGTTTGGTTTAGTTTTCACTCTCAATGGTATGCTAATTTGATTGTTTAATGTCACCCTGCATTATTGCACAGCAAATATGAAATAATTTCGGCCTCCGAGTTACCTTTCCGACATCACTCCCTCTCTTTGCTTGCTGTGTGTGGGCCCCGACTCCCGACGAGCGGTCATAATGAAGTTGGGGAGTCAGTGCAGTGTTCTAAAGGGAATGTCATTTTCTTATCTGCAAAATGAAGACATTCTACGCTTGCCTTACCTCAGAGGATTTCGCTGAGCTAATTTGATGATTTGCAAAAAGAGGCCTCTCTTACTTTCTGTTAAGGAAAAGGTGGGGATGTAAAACGTGGCCTCAAAATAGTATTGACAACTCCATTCGCTTGTGATTCCATTTTTCCACGAGTTTTTTGAAGCCTGTTCCTATTCGTTTCATCAGGGGCATCGTGAGACAAGAAAGGCATTTGGTGTTGAGACAAGAAAGGCATTTGGTGTTGCTCCCGGAAGGTCTTAGTTGTTAGATGCCATCAAGTCGGCTGCCACCCACAAGGAAGCCCTGCCCAGGCCTGCATCGTTATCATTGCAGTCGCCTTCCTCCTCTTAATTGTTCCTCTCTGAAGCCCGCTTCCACCCCCACCCCACCCCCACCCCCCCGACCTCATGTCACACCATCTCGCTAAGGACCTTCCTCTTTTCCCCTGCCCCTCCACATTACCAAGCAGGATGACCAAGGGCTGGTCTCTATCCTGACAGAATAAACAAAGGGTGGGGTGGGCAGTGGAGGGGGAATGGTGGTGGTGTGAATCACTCTTTTTTTTACTTTCAATCAAAATACAAAATAATACAATTACCACCAAGACTCACCATGAGATATAGATGTATGTGTGTGTATATATATATATATACACACACATACACACACAGAGACACACAGACACACACACACACTTAAATGGGAGTTCTGTATCTTGTTTCCAGTCTCCTTTGCACTCACAACTTTGAATTAGGGCTAAAATGAACTGCTTTATCAACCGCAAAGATGGAAAAGCCTTATGCAATCATTAGCAATCTAAAGCGCTCTGCAAGCCCTAACATTCTGCGAAATGGCTTCATATCCTAGGACACGATGTGAATCATTTGGATCACAATACGGTAGAAATGAAGCCATGACAAATCAGGGGAAAATGACGAATGGAATAAAATCACTAGGGTCCACTTCCCCCGAGGAAGGAAATGTTTGTAAAGGAGTGCTTTCACAGGGTAAGCTCGTGTTGGTATTGTTGGTGTCTGCAATTCAATTCTCGCTGAGGACCACCTCTGTGGCCAAGTCCCTCCTTCTCGTAGAGTGGGTCACCACAGGAACCGCTGGGAGGAGAGTGCAGGATCCAGCAGTGCTTTCTGCTGTTGGGAGAGGGTCGCTGTGGGTCGGTACCGGTACCAGCAGGGCTCCTGTTTCTAACCCTTACAAAAACCTATCATTTCACATCCACAGTGCAGTGATGGCTCTTGTAACCAAATGACTTTTCCCAGATGGCTCTAGGTACAAAGGGGAAGAGAAGTTACCAATTGTTTGATAGGAATCAGCTATGTGTGATTGCCAAGCTGCTGGGTAGGAAGCCCTCTCACACGTGGGCCAGCGGATCCCACTGAGGCAGGAATGGATGACATTCTGAGATGCTGCATGTGGCCTGCCCCTCTCTGACAGGCCACCTGTCCTTGGGGCTTGAGATAAAGCCCATCTCCTCATCTGCTTTCAACAGCTTCCACAGCCCTGGGCATGAGAGGATCCTCCAGAGGGATGTGCAGACTTTGGATTTGGGACTTACCAACATCCATTACGAGAGCCATGTTCCTTTTCTGCAAGTTGTGTGTGTGGCACAGCAGCACATCGCCGGATTTTAAGAGGAGTAATGATACTTGGCATCAGGAATAATGTAGTATAGTGATTTGGAAAATGGAACTTTTGGGGGCATATTTAACCTCCACCTTCTTGGGACTTTCAAACTGAACTGCCTCGATGTCAATTCTGACTCTCAGTGACCCTACAGTGAGGATTGAACTGCCCCTGTGGTTCCTAACTATAACTCTTTATGCACTGAGAAAGCCTCTTCTGCCGTGAAGCAGCAGGTGGTTTCAAACTGCTGACTCTGTGCCCAACCCAGAGCCACTATACCATCAGGACTTAACCCATTGGGAATAGCCTTGCGTAGTTTTTCTAAAAGGAATTATTTATTCCTACAACAACCTACGTATTTGGCCTTTGAAGTTATTTCACCAGAAATTACACTTTTGTAAACTAATGTGAAGCAAAGAGAAGGAGTAGAAAAGGGGCTTCTACCCTGCCTGCTAAGGGAAGAACAAAGGACCCGAGGAAACAGGTTATGAACAGAGGACTGGGAGAACTGGCATGGTAAATGCCTGAACCTTGAAGCCAGGCCTCGGTGGGAATCCTGACAACAGGATTGTACCCCAAATCAAAGTCTGATGCCTGCTGGTGCAGCGCAGCAGCCCCGATGAAACGGAAAGAAATGGTGTGTGAGGCTCCAGGAAAAACTGAGTAACTAGATCAGAAAGTTGCCTGACCATATTCAGAGCAGAAACCCCCTCCCATTTGAAAGTGCCATCAGAAAACTAGAAGCAGTCCTCTAGACAAGGTCTCAGCTCTCAAAGGGGGATCCATTTCAGTCTCTGTGAACAGTGTGTCTTACCTATGCTAAGGTGTCCCTCTCAAGTCACAAGGGGGGGCCGTTCCATTTCTTTGGAAGCAGCTCTATGCTTTAATAAAACTGTAGTTTAACTCTTTGCTGCTCTGTGTGAGTATGTGAGCTCAGTTTATCTCTGAAACCACATGGGGTTGGAGCTTGCTAGTTCCCATCTGGGTGCCAGTCTGGACCGAACTTCACGAGGAGGTTCTCTGTACTGTATCATTGGTTCTGATATTCAACTCTGTAAGTTGTTAACTTTCAGACTTAACCTGCAAGCCAAAACATCGGAATCTAAATAGCATCCCTGGTTTTTTCAGATTAACATTGCATAAAATTGAGATGTTAAAATTTGCCATAATACAAACCCTTTGCAATCCAGATAACATCCTGCTCAGCACAATGCTCTTAAAGAATAAAAAATATATAGAATGACAAAGAAAAGCATTATTAAAATATTGCTCAAACTTGGCTTTTTAAGAAAGCATCTAGTGAGAGACTATAGTGGCAGGTCCACCACACATCTGTAAGTTTGTGCTTCTGTGAGGTGGCTTGTGTTCAGCTGTGAGGCTGGACTCTAAGTCACCAATATTTCACATAACAGCCTGGTCATCGTGATGGGTTTCAGCAGATCCCAGATGCTGGCACGACATTTTTTGTGACTTTTTGCATTGATTCTTTGGAAAACTGCTTGGAGTATCTTTCACATAGGGCAAGGGTTGGCAAAATGTGGTTCCCTAGCCAAATGTGGTGCTTTCGGTAAGAACATGTGGCTCTAAAGTAAAATGTTCAAATGTTAAAGGGCATTAATCACATAATGGTGATTTCATTTATTAAGAAAACTCAATGAAAACCCTCTGAGAAGAAACACAACTAGAATGCTGCTTAGAAGCCAGGATGTCAAGATCTCTCTTTCACCACCTTAGTTACATCAACCAGAAAGACCCATCACTAAAATTCAGTGTCATGTCTGTTGTAGGACAAGGAACTAAAAGTGAAATGTAAATGAGATGGGTCAGCAACAATGGGCTCAAATACATCAATCATTATGAAGATAACAGAAGACAAGGCATTCCTTTATTGTTATATGTATAAGGTCTGCATAAGTCAGACAACTTGGCATCAACTAACATAGAGCAAGGTCTAATATGTAGATTAATAGCAAAGTGGTAATGATTGTACATGAGACATATTTTGAGATACCTGTATGACTGTGATTTAAGATCTTCATTGGCAATATCACAAGTATAAAGGACCATCATAAAGTTCATGGAAAATGCATATTTTGGAAAAAACTGCTTGGGTTTCTATTTTTATTTCTTCCCTCCCTCCCTTTGGATTTTTTATTCAGGCACCAAAATTGACAATGAAGTCCATAATGACAAGCCATAATGATTGATGCACATCCTTTTTGAAGGAAAAAAAAAATCTTATTTTTGCCCTCAATCAGGTCTGGCGATTTAATGCAAAAACAATAGGCAACATCACAGACATCTAAATTTGTGCAGCTTACACAATTCTTACTGAAAAACTGAAGTTGAGCAAACTTTCTACTACATGAATGACAAAACTTTGGTGTCCAGCTCAGCTGCAGACAAGATTAAAACGTACAATGGAAATTTTATACATATATAATCAAGATACTGGTGTATTTCTTCAAAGAATTTTAATTTTCCTGGTCAATCCTGAGGATGAAGTACAATCACTGTAATGCCTACCAAGATGGAGAAGGGGTCCAAAAACAAACATAGTTTTCGGGGTTTGGGAGGGATCCCAAGGCATTTTACTTACTTTTTTTGAGGGTCAAAAATGCTACCATCTGATTATTAGCGTGTTATAAACATCAGCCAAAGCTTTAGCAGAGAAACGTGGAGGAAAGCTCCACTGGTTCTCCTCATTCCTCTCCTCAAACAGGAGCAATTTTTTTTCAAGATTTTTGATGGGAAATCATTAAGTATCCAACTTACAGTCTTGATTTAACTCCCTCCCACTTTCTTGTTTTCTAATCTAAAAAATCTTTAGAGATTTTTCTTTTAAAAATCGGCATCCATTTTTCATTTAATAATATAAAAGGAGACTCCATTGACATAAGTTCCCAGGCCCTTAGTTCTTTAGGGATGGACTAATGGTTAGTACCATCACTTAGAAAAGTCTCGAACTTGTTAGCCCTTTTGTTGCAATATGAAATTTCTATTAACATTTTTTTATATTTTAATTCCGTTTTCCACAAATTTTTCTATGTCTCTTTATATTGTTAATATTAGCATGGTTTGTTGTCAGCATTCAAAAGAGAACAGAATGCTAAATTTGTTGAGAGGTTAGTGACTTCTTGTTCAGGTTTATGAATCCCTTTAACCAGACCTAACAGTTAAGAATGCCTTACATTAACTGAACATGGCAAAATGATTCTTAAAACTTGCATGTAACATTAAATTATTTGATTCAGAAAAGTGCTACAAGATTTAGTAAATATTTCAAAAGCGGGAAAAGAAACTGTAAAACTTGTCTGCAATTTCAAATGACTTGCTGGATATATTTTTGTAAAGATTGGATGTATTCTAACCTGTTTTTTCCATTTATTTAGGAAGTGTTTAACTAAATATTAATAAAACCAACTTACCTTAAGACAAAAATTACATAAATGACAAAGTTAATCAGAAATAGCGGAGGGGAATTTTTGTGTACCACCAAGTCAATACTGATTCCATAGATATGGGTTATAGAACTGCCCTGAAAGGGTATTCTAGGCTGGAATTTAACAGGAGCAGAGTGCCTTTTCTCTTCTCCCTCGAGGCAGATGGTTGGCAGCTGGGTACATAACAATTGTTCAAGCAGGACTCCTTTTGGCATGCGGGATGGGGAGAGACAGTTAAAGAGGGTATCTCTGCTACTTGTCTAGGCAGTTTGCAGTACTATAGTGGCTTACACATAGCTGCAATGCTGGAAGTTATATGACCTTTATTTCAAATTACAAGAGGGCCAAGGTGAACAAATTTCAGTACAAGTTCTTGGCTAAAACAGAATATGAAGAAATAGGTTGTTCATTTGGGAGTGATTCCAAAACTCAAACTCCTACCATCAAGTTAATTCCAACTCATGCCAACTTACAGGCTTTGCCCCTGCAGACTTCTGAGACTGTAACTATTTGTGGAAATTGCGAGCCTCATCATTCTCTTATGCTGCAGTTGAAGGTTTCAAGCCAGTGACCTTGCAGCCTAATGTGTAATCCCTTCAGCCACCAGGGGTCCTCTAAGCCTACCTACCCACTCCAAAAGACATTAAAAATAAATAAGCCAGAATCCTTGATTAACTCCAAAAATGTAGGGTCTCTTTATTATTGTAAAATATATTCATACAGCACAACCTTTAGCAGTTCAACACTTTCACATGTACAATTCAGTGACACCAATTACATTAACTTTGTGATGTAACCACCGTCTCTTTTGCTCAATTTCCCCTAAGTAGCGTTTTGAACCATGAAACTAAGATTCCTTTCACTTCTGATAGCCACAATTAAAGTTATGTCTCTACTTAAAGATCATTCAGCAATGGCGAGCATTGAAATTTATCTGATGTGTGTAGCAGTATACTGATATGGAGCTGCCAGAAATTCACGCTGGATCCAAAAGGGGATGTGGAACATGGGTTCTCGCTGATGCCAGAGGGGTCTTGGCTGAAAGATGAGAATATCAGAAAGATGCTTTCCACTGACTAAGCAAAGGCAGGTCAATGTGTGCACCACATAAAGCTATACATGGAATCTTTGAAGGGAGTACTGAAAGGTTTGAAAACAAGAAAGGTATGTCATGGCTTTATCTTATCACCATTCTTATTAAATCTATAAGCTCAGCAACTACTCAGAGAAGCTTGCAGCTTACATGAAGAACCCAGCATCAGAATTGGAGGAAGGTTTTGGACATCATGTCAGGAGAGCTCAGTCTCTGGAAAAGGACAGTAGGCTTTGTAAAGCAGAGGGGGCAGCGAACAAAAGGGAAAGCCTTGGCTTTGCAACAGTGCTCTCACACGTCGCAGGGGTCAGGGTGGCACAGGACGGAGCAAGGTTTGGTTATGCTATCCGCAGGGTCACTATGAACCAGGACTGACTGGACAGTACCCAACAACAATGCTATTAAAAAGAAATCCAAGATTCAAACTCACATGGACATCAGTTTTCATTCACGGTGACCCTAGAGGGCAGGGTAGAACTGCCGAGAGGGTGTCCAAGGATGGAACTCTTTAAGGGAGTAGAAACCACTGTTCTCCTGTGGAGTGGCGGGTCATTTCAAATTGCTGACCTTGTGATTAGGAGCCCAACTCATAAACACGGCACCTACAGCACCAGGTCTCCTTTAAAGAAATAGTACTGTCCATATAGTTTAGCTACAAAAACTTTAAAGGCACTGGCTGCAAGACATTGTGGTGCAGCAAGACTATGGCTCTTCTAGCCAGTTACTGTATCTCCCACCAAATGGCAGTGTGAAAACATACAAATAAGGTCTATGGGACAGTAGTAAGCAGAATGGCCAGTTTTGCCATCCCACTAGGCATAGAAAATGATTTCAGTATTCCGACTGAGGGATTCTCATTCAGAAGAGCCACAAGCAGAGCTCAGCCTTTGCACCCTGGGATCCTTGCACTGAGAGGTGGCGACAGCAACCCAAGCAGCAGTAAAAAGAACAGAAGAGGAAGGGCTGGGCTTCTTAGCCCATGGAAATAAAGCTGAGTGCCTTGGGAAGGAGGGTGGCTTGTCTAGTGGAGTGCCCTTTGGGCATTATCTGCATTGTAGGAGATTTATAGCACTTACCTGAGTGAGGCAAAAGTCAAGGGCTGAGACGCCAAGAACCATAGATATGTGAAGGTAGGCATGGCTTAGAAGAGGTACTTAGGAAAGAGTGTAACCTTGACGTTCTGATCCTTGAGTTACAACCTGTTAACTTCCCTAATAAACCTCATGATCATAACCTCTCATTTGTGAGTCCTGGGTGGCCACTGACACAAATCATCAGAGCGCATTCTTCCCAGCAAAGAAGCCGAGGGCCACAGGCAGGGTGGATGGTGTCAGAAAGTAAAGGCGGAAGACAGGCGGCAGCCTTAGCCCTTCTACCTCACAAGAACTGGCCGCCTCCTCATGCACACCCCCACCCCGCCCCTGCCATTTTCAGACATAAAGAAAAAGGAAAGCTCCATAAAGAGCTGTAGCTACACAAAATTTGGCAAAGGGTAAAGGTAATTACAGCAATGGGGAAAAAGTAAATTACAGCATCACTGAGCAACAGACAGGATTCAAAAGAAACAAATGTTTGGGATTTTTATTATCAAATGCTATAGTTCACAAAAACCAAGTTAAAGCAGGTTTGGGGAAGTCCTGCTACTGTGGATACCTGCAGACCCCTTGAGTGCGGCTCTAAAATACAAGGTCTCTAACCAGGCTGGGCTTCCTACTCCCACCAGGGCAGTGATGCCTCCTTACCCAGATAGGACATGCCTCGCGCTCCACAGGCTGCAGAGAACTAGACCAAAGACTCCACGATGTTTACAACACAAAGGCATTTTGGCCTATAAGCTCCTCACACAGCAAAGTGAAATGGGAAAAAAATTTTTGATGAGTTTCTAATTTTTACTTCTCAAATGCTTCAACAACAAAAAAGCACTCACTGCCATCAAGTCAATTCTGATTCACATGAACTTTATAGGACAGACTAGAATTGTGCCTGGGCATTACAAAACGGTAACTCAAGTGCGTTTGGGTATTTTTTTGAGATTTAATCTTCTATCAGAATAATATCTGCAACTAATAAAATCTAGCTTTTCAATACAACTAAGGGACCCAGGGTGGTTTAAAATCAGAAGAGGTATCCATCAAAGATGTATTCTCTCAGCATACTTATTCGATCTGTTTGCTGAGCAAATAAACCAAGAAGCTGGACCATATGAAGAAGACCATAATTCTTTATGCAGCATCAGCATTGAAGGAAGAATAAGCAAAAACCTGCGATATACAGACAACACAACTTTGTTTGCTGAAAGCACAAAGGCTTAAATGATCAACGACTGCAGCCCTCAGTGTGGATTACACCTCAGCATAAAAAGACCAAAAATCTTCATAAGGGGAGCAATACATAATGTCACATTAAGGAGAACAAAGATGAAAGCTTGGCTGAGCCCCAGTGGCCTAGTGGTTGTGTGCAGGACTGCATCCCACAGGGTTGCCAGTTCAAATCCAACAGCAGCTCTCTAGGAGTAAGGCTGGGCTTCCTACTCCCACCAGGGCAGTGATGCCACAAAAAAACAAAAACAAAACAAAGATTAAAGCTGTCCAAGATTTCAGTCCACAGATCCACAATCAACACTCCTGGAAGTAGTAGTGAAGAAGCCAACGTATTGCATGGGACAACATGCTGCACAAGACATATTTAAAGTGTCAATATGAAGATGTCACTTTGAAGACTATGGTTCACCTGGCCTAGGCATGGTAGTTCCAACCACTTCTTAAGCATGTCAAAGCTGGACAACGAATACAGAAGACATGAGGATGGTGCAAAATCAGGCCGTGTTTTACTCTGTTGCATGTATAGCAGTGGTTCTCAGCCTTCCAAATGTGGAGACCTTTAATACAGTTCCTCATGCTGTGGTGAGCCCCACCATTACTTTGTTACTACATTATAAGTGTAATTTTGCTTCTATTATGAATTGGGTGACCCCTATGAGAGGGTTTTCTGACCCCCCCAAAGGGGGTGCGACCCACAGGTTGAGAACCGCTGACTTATAGGGCCAAGATGAGTCACAACTGATGCAATGGCACCTAACCAACAGTGACCAAGGATGTCTTTGACTTGTGGCAAGGAATGTGGAACACCCGATGGACGGCTGGACACACAAACAAGGCCTATCTTGGAAGTTGAGTGACTTTGAAATGAAGAGAGCAAGACTTCCTCTCATGTACTTTGGACACCTTATCAGATAAGGGCAGCCAGTCGATGAAGGACTTCATGCTTGGTAAAGTAGAGGGTCAAGGGAAAAGCACCCCCACAAAGAGGAATTGACACAGAGACTGCGACACTGGGCTCAGGCACAGGAATGAATGACTGTGAGGACAGCCAGGAGACAGGACAGTTTTGTTCTGTGGATAGTAGGTCGCTACAAGTCAGAAGATTCCAGGCCATATAATAACCTTATTATCATTACTAATATCTAGTTAGCCAGAAGTAAGGAGAACATGACCAGGATTACTCTTTTATGTGTCCTTTTCTGGATCTGGGAAGCTCATAGACTGATAATAAATATGGTCATTTATATCACTGAAGTTTCAAATTTCAAATCAATTGGAGCTGGTATCAAGCTTGAACCACGAGATAACTTAGCTGTGGCTATATGACATTAAAAAAAGAAACGGCTGCGGATGGGGACAAGTGGGGAGGCAGACAGTGGTGACTTCTGGAGGATGGAATCTCTTCTCTCTGCTGGTCCTAGAAGAGAAAAGAGACACCAATAAGCATCAACACACTGTCTGAATCGCTCCCCACCCGAGACCACACGCCACAGGTGTTTCTCAACCTTATGGGCAAGCTCACCAGTCTGTATGGTGCTCAGTGTCAGTGAGCACACCCTGATGCCCTAGGCCTAACTTGAGCAAAAGCTGCCCTACCACGAACTAAAAACAATTCAAGTTTTACTGACTCCTGTAGGCTAACAGTTGCTAGAACGAGCACTCAACGTCTCTATGAAGAATAAACCTGCTGCCATGGAGTCGATTCTGACACAGAGCGACGGTGCAGGCTGCCCTCAAAGCGTTACCAAGGCTGTCAAACTGCATGAAAGCCAAGGGCCTCAGCTTTCTCCCACGGAGCAGAAGGTGGATTTAAGTTGCCCAATGCTTAACTCAATGCACTGTCAGGGCTCCTTTCTTAAGAATCACTTTCAAAAGGATTGTAGCCATTAAATGATTTAAAAAATAAAAATGAAAACTGCCATTCAGTCCATACTGACTCAGAGCGACCCTAGAGGGCAGGGCAGAACTGGCCTCATGAGTGTCTGAAACCATGTCTCTCTATAGGAGTAGAGAGCTCCATCTTTCTCTGGTGGTCTCCAAC
>PVJH01004785.1:100448-120734 GCA_004026705.1 Nesogale talazaci | reverse complement strand
TCCTGTCTCAGAAACGACAGAAAAGGAATTTTGTTCCTTAGATTTCTCTGGAGTAGTGTCAGGAGGTGAAGATAACGAGCAAACGGACTGTGCTCGAGATCGGGGCTGACTACTTTTATATTCAGCCTTTAAATAATTACGAGATCGGGACACAACCTCCGAAATATCAGAGTGATAATGACGGATTTGCAAAATTTCCGGGATTAAGGACCAAATATTATAGAAATCAACAGGGACTTTAGAAGGTCCGAATATTTTATAATAATCCTTCAAACATTCTCCCACTCGCATCCACCGTTTTTCATCAATGGTCCCCTCCTTGGGAAACCAGGGACATACATCCTCTAAAAACAGAAAAAATTTTACCAAATCTTTTTTCTTAACACTAGTCCCTCGTGTCTTAAGGGCATTTTTAATACCACTTATGAATTGTTCCTGTGCGGACAACGTTTGCCCCATTATGAATTCACTGCCTGTACTTACCTTCTGAGCTTCTGTATCGCAGGCGGGTTGCCTGCGTGGAGCCCAATGTGAATCCCGACTCACAGGAATCTGCGGCGGATTCAATGCGAACTCCGATACTCCACTGAGACGCGAGTTCAAATGCACGGGTGGCCACCCTCTCAAGGCAGTGTCCGGGAACGTCGACTCCTATCAGCCATCCACGTTGGGCACCATCTGTTGGGGTCTCGGCCAGCGAGACCCTCACATGGGGACCTTAGGAAGCGACGAACCTGGATGAAGAAAAGACACAGAGACAGGGAGCAAGACAAATTCTGATCAAACTCCGTTTATTCAAGGCTCAGCCAGCAGTATTTATCTCAGAGCATGAGATGAGGTAGAGAGCACACATTCCATTCCAAATACGGTGTGCTTTTAAACCAATGAGCATTCAGTGTAACGCCTAATGGCAGTAAAGGTCAGTTACTTCAGGCTATCAGGGAATTTCAGCAGCCAGGGGTCTCAGGGCGGCTGATGCAATAAGGAAACTGCTAAGTTTGGCTACGTCCATAATCCTGGCCTAGGCGGCCACCAGCCCCCAACAGTTGGTTTTCTTGATGCCTCATCCTCCGGCAGACTGATAATCCTAATGTTGTTTCTTTTCATAGTATCAGCCAGGCATCTAATATTTTCTTCTGCTTCTCTCATAGATTTGTTAGATTTTTTTTTCCCACTTATTAATTTCTGCTTGTGAGTCCTCTAGGTCACTTGTCCTGTTTTCTGCCTCCTCCATTCTCTGGCTGAAATCTGAGAGCTTACTATTAGTTTTTGTTAGCTCACTCTTTAGTTCTTGGATTTCCCTTTGGTGCGTAGCCTTTATCTCCTGTATCAATTCTTTCTTCTTTAATGCGTTGCTCAAGAGCTGCATACATGTTAGTAACATCTTAAAGATTTCTTTATGTGGTTGATCCATCTCTGCATTTTCTATGATTGCTGTTAGATCCAGCTGATCTTCTTGCATCGGATCCAGTTTCTCTTTTCTTGATACTGTGGAAGCGGCTAGCTGTTTTTTGTTTGATTTATTCGTATTAGGTGGCATTTTCCTTGGTGTTTTGTGGCCCTGGGGTCTCTCTTTAGGAGGCTGGTCTTATATTATAGCTTCCCTCAGGAACCGTTTGCAGCTAGGCCTTGCAGATCTGACGGAGTGTGTTGGCTGAGCAGGGGAGTGGGTTTAGGGGATGGGGTGGGAGTTGGGTGGTCTGTTCCTGGCTAGGGGCACTTGCCATAGATAGGTGGGAAAAAAATCCTCTAGTACTCTGGGTTGGGGAGGACGGGCTGGCTGTTTACCCAGTAGGCAATGTAAAGAGGGCCTCTCTGTCGCGGGGTTTGCGACAGGCGCCCTGAACTGGCAGCGTCTGTGAGGAGCGACTGTGGGGAGTGCAGGTGTTCTTTCTGCTCCTGTTAGAAAGTGTGGCCCAGGTGGGCAGGCTTGGGTTTAGGGGATGGCTTGATCTTATCCTGAGCAGTGGTGGCGCCCTTAAGGTGCACTTGGGCGTGGGCCTCCGGGATGGGGAAGGGGCTGACCCTCAGTTGTGCTGGGGACACAGGAGTCCCTGGGGGTGGGGAGCGAGAGGTGTGGGTCTGCGTGGAGTGTCCCCTGGGCACCCTGGGCACCTTGGGGTGGGGAGGACTGGTCTGGGATTACGTGCGGGCGCTTGTTAACTGCAGGTCCCAGATATCAGGGTCGCAGAGCAGCGCCCTGGATCCCACTGGCACAAAGAATCTGCAGCGTCTGTGCAGGCGGTGTCTGTGCCCGCGTCCGTGGGGAGCACGGGCGTGCGGGTCGCGCCTGCTCCTGGTTCAGAGGAGGGCTCTGAGCTTTCCTGGAGTCACAAAACCCAATTTGAGAGCCCCACCCTTCCCCGTGTCACCCCCACTCACCGATCTGCAGGAGCTCCGGGCGTGGGCTTCCTATGTGGCAGCCATCTTCCCAGAGTCTCCCCTTCAATTATTTCTTATGGGAAAAATTGATTGTATCATGATGCTCCTTCTCGAACAGATTAGCATTGAGGTCTGGAGTTCTACTGTATTGGTATTGCTGAATCATATGGTATTTTAAGCCATTTGTTTTATATATTGCCATATCAGTTTCCACAGTGGCTGTATGTATAGACAAGGCCCAAGCAGTAGATAAGAGTTCCTATGTCACCACACTCTTTCCAACATTTGTTGCTCTCAAGTTTTATTGTTTGTTTGTTTTAATTGGGCTACATTAATGGACAATAGGTGGTATCTTATGGTTGTTTTGATTTGCATTTCCTGAGTAGCTAATGATCAGGAGCATTTCCTCATGTGTCTATTAGTCACTTGAATTTCATTCTTTGTAAATCATCTTTCCAGGTTCTTTGCCAACCTTCTCAGAGGGTTGTTTGTTAGATTTTTTTTCTTGTAAACTTGTAAAATTCTGTATATTATAGTAATTAGTCCTCTGTCTTTTATGTAGTTAATAAATGTCCTTTTCCAGTCTGTGATCTCTGTTTTTTAAAAGTTTCATCTTTTGTGGGGCCATTATAAATTTTACTGATTTCTTTTTCAGAGTTTTCTTCATTAGTATATAGGAATCCAATTGTTTTTGTATAGTAATCTTGTATACTCTCATATTGTCAAATCTCTCTCTCTCTCTTTTTGCTGTTCTTTAGGTTTTTCTACAGATAATAATATATCATCTTCAAATAATAAAAGTTTAACTTCTTCTTTGTCAATAGTCATTTCATTTCTTTGCTTGCCCAATAACTCTGGCTAAGAATGTCTGCACATTGTGGAGTAAGAGTGATGATAAGGTGTATTTTCATCTGGTTTCCATTCAAAAGCAATAGGTAATGTCATGATAAATAGAAAAAGCTTTGGTTATTGTCAAGAATAATTTCTTGCTTGGGTCCACACCATTCTCATGGAGTCAATAATCAAGAGAGCAAAAGACAAGTTACATTGTGTAAATCTGTTGCACAAAACGTCTTTAGAGTACTGAAAAGCAAGGATGCTGCTTTGAGGGCTAGATTGTGCCTGAGCTTTTCCAAAGTCATAAGATTTTTCAATTGCCACATATGCATGTGAAAATTGGACATTGAATAGGGAAGACTGGAGAAGAATACATAAATTTGAATTGTGGTGCCAGAGAAGAATATTGAATGTCCAATTAATGGCTAAAAGGACAAACCTATTTTGGAAGAAGCCTGTCCAGGGTGGTGCCTAGAGGCAAGTAAGGTGAGACTTTATCTTACATATTTTGGACATGTTATCAAGTGAGTACCTGGAGAAGGATGTCATGCTTGGTAAAGTACAGAGGCAGTGAAAAAATGAAAGGCCCTTAAGGAGATGGATTGACACTATGGCTGCATCAATGGGCTCAAACATACTAACAATTGTGAGGATGGTACAGGACCAGGCAGTGCTTTGTTCTGTCTCTGTGTGTCATAACCGACATGATGGCACCTAACAACAACAAAATTGTGTTGCATCTGTAAGCGATCATACTTTCTTCATGTCTATCTACATAAGACAGGCAGGATAAACAGCCCTTGAGGAGAAAACAATGAGATGGATAATTATAGGTGGACAGGGGAGATGAGGAGGTGGGGGAAAGGAAAGGAGGAACCAATAAATTACGGACTAGGGAACAATAGGAGATCTAAAATCAATGGTAAGGAGGGCATAGAATTCCTGGTGAATTTTGATCAAGTGTATAAAGCCAAGAGGAAACACAGAGAGCCAAATGAAGATTGAACATGATAGTGGGACAGGAGGAAAGTAAGAGGAAATAGAGGAAAATACTAGAAAGCAAAAGACATTTACAGAGGTATAAACATAGGCATGTACATATGTAAATGTATTAATATATAATGATAGAAATATAGGCCTGTGATAAGTAAGCATGTTGTTCTAGCATGGCCAAAGAAGATGAGTAGGTCTGCAGTGACAACATGGCCAATGAACATATATAAGATCAATTGAAGGGCGCAGATAGAAATGGCTCGGCAAGCCCCACCCTTGACCTCTTGCTTTTGAATCTTTGGACCAGCCAGCTGCCTTCCTTGTCCTGTGATTTGATCTCCAAGTGACATTATCTGTGGGGAATTTAACTGGTGGACTGTGTTGCTGTGAGTTGAGGTTCCTTCAAGCCCTGCTTCGCCACACTCCTGGAACATGCATCTCTTGAGCTGGGGACTGTTGGAATCTGTCATCTGGTTGACTGTTGGTGACCTGCTTTGCTGTTTGCTGCTTGTGGCTGGATAGCCTGAATTGCTCTACAGAGAAATACTTGGTAGCCTTCAAGACTCAAAGGACTGCCAGTCTACTAGCAGTCTCAGGAAAGTGAGTTGCATGGAGCCATTTGTAATGCTTTATAGATTAGTTAGCTGTTTATTTCTTATCTTATATATCCTTCAATCTATATAACTATATAAAGAGAATTACTAGTATCTTGGTTTTATTTCTCTAGAGAACTTTGTCTAGCATAAGGCCTATGGACATATATTTATAGGTTAAATATTATGGTAGCAGATGGACATTGGGCCTTTACTGAAGGCCACCCTCAATACAAGAATGCATTGTCCTAATAATCTGGCATTCTGTTATGCTCACCTTTCTGACAATCACTGAAGACAAAATTGGTGAATAAGGTAAGGTGGTGAAGAAAGCTGATGGTGCCCAGTTATAATAAGATATAGCATCTGGAGTCTGAAAGGTTTGAAGATAAACAAGTGGTCATCTAGCAGGAAAGCAGGAAAGTCCACATGGGAGAAGCATATCAGTTTGTGTGATCAAGACATACGGACAGGATCAGGTATAAGACATGAGACGACTCAAAACAAACAACCATTTTGATGTGAATGAGGGGGTTCAGAATGAAGACCCAAAACCCATCTATAGACAATTGGACACCCCTTCTGGTTGGGCTGGGGTTGGAACAGGCAGCCCCTTGGACCAGGCAGTCCCTTGCACCCCTTTGCACCAGTCTCACAAGAAGGAAATAAACACCTTGCTGTCCCCCATTTCTGGCTTCTCACAGAGCTTGTTTTCCCAGGTGGAATACAGCCTTTCCCTGGACATGACACAGCGCTTCCCCTCTATCATTCCAGGAAACAAGTTTGAAAAAAAGAGATGGTTTGTTAAGAGGTCATCTCTAGATTGGAAACTTGTAAACACAGTACAACAAATCTCCCATGGGTGCCTGTAGCTCAAATTGTTCATACCCTCAAATATATATATATATATATATATATATATATATATCCCACCACCCCAATTCTAGGCCCAGTTTCTCTAACCTAATTTACTGGGCTATTGAACCTCTCTGGGAGTTATTTTCTCTAGTACTGTCTTTCTGTACTTTTTATTTCTGACTGAGCCTTGTCTCCTTACTGCACCTATATCTCAAGCTCCCACCCTCACAGAAGAGTCACATGAAGGGATGAGTCAACCACAGTGCAGTATAGCACTGATGAAACACACAATATCACCTGGTTCTTTGAACCTTCCTAACCTTCTACAATCCTGACTCGATCCCCACCTTTCAGTACTGGCTAGACCAGAGCATGTATGTAGTCATAGCTAAGAGTTCTCAACACTCAGAATCCAGGACCAATAAACCCTTCAGAACCAATAATGAGCATAGCAAAATCATGAGGGTATGGGGGATGTTGGGGGAGAAGAGGGAGAAAGGGACAACTGATCCCAATGATTGACATATAATCCCCACCCCTCTCCCCACCCCTGAGGGTATGAACAACAAAAAAATTGGTGAAGGGAGACAGTGAACAGTATAAAATATGTAAATAGAAATAATTTATAAATTGTCAAGGTTTCATAAGGGTGGGAGTGAACGGGTGGGGGTGAAGAGAGGTGGTACCAAGGGCTAAAATAGAAAGAAAATGTTTTAGAAATTACCATGGCAACATATTTACAAATGTGCTCCATAAAATTGATGTATGGATTATTAAAAGAGTTATAGACAGAGAAGAATTCACGTAAGAGGACAGCACTGAAGCTACAGCTCAGGGAGAAGGGAGTATCTGATCAATGCACACAGTAGCAAATGAAGAGGGAAGAAGAGAGTGGAACACTTCCTGGCCCACCAAGCCTGTGGATAATATTCCTGCTTAGAGTAGTCAATGCACAGAGAGACCCATAGGGCTGACTCCACCATGAGACACAAGATCCTTCACTGACCTATAGCACTATGGGGGACAACACTGGAGCTAGTGTAGAAGTTGTGCCCAATATGACTCCAGCACACTGGGGTGAAATACTACAGTGTAGCAAGGGGAGCAAGCAATGAAGTCTCCAGTCATACCAAAAATACACTTTGGGGCCAGGCATGGCACCACATCAGACTGGAAAGCTGGAAAACATACATAAAGGTCAACAAACAATCCTGGAACTTTTTAAAGGCTTTTCTTTTTCTGTCATTGATATTGTTTTGTTTTATTTTGCTTTATCTTGCTTTTGTGGTATTCTAGATAAAGTTGGAAGGATAATAAATCTAGAGGAGAAAACAACAGGACCAATGGTTCTAGAGGGACATGGGAATCAGGGATGTGGGGGAAAGAAAATGGGTATTAACAAGCCCAAGGACAAGGGAACAGCAAGTGATAAAAAACAATGGTGAGAAAGATTGTCTCCTTACTTCTTAACGCTTGATCAAGGGCAATGTAACCAAGAGGAATTACTGAAACTTGAATGAAGGCCGAACATGACAATGGGAAAAGAGAAAAGTAAAAAGAAATAGAGGAAAGAACTAGTAGGCAAAGGATATATACACAGGTAAAAATACAGGCATGTACATATGTAAATATATTTATATAAAAGGATAGGGAATAGATCTGTGTACATATATTTATATACTAAGTATTAAGTTAGCATACAGACATTGGACCATTAGCTGTTGATGGGATCAAGTATTAGCCATCAAAGACCCAGAACAAAAATCATAACAATGCGAAGGAAGGGGCTTGCAGAGTGGAGACCCGAAGCCCATATTTAGATAATTGAACATCCCCTTATAGAAGCGTCACAAGGAAGAGACCAGTCAATCAGGATGTAGACTAGCACCAGTGAAACATACAACTTTCTTCTAGTTCTGTAATGCTTTCTCCCTCCCCACCCTAATCACAACCCCAATTCTATGTTACAAATCTGGCTAGACCAGAACATTTACCTGGGTACAGATCAGAGCTGGAAATACAGGAAATTCAGGATGGATAAACCCCACAGAATAAAAAATGAGGGTAGAGATAGCAGACAGGTAAAAGGAAGGTTGGGGGAGAGATGGGAAGCTGTTCACAATGATCTTTTTATAACTCCCTCCCAGAAGAGCAGACAATAGAAAAGTGGGTGAGGGGAGACATCAGTCAGTGTGTGGTGTGAAAAATAATAATAATTTATAAATTATCAAGGATTCATGAAGGCAGGAGGGTGGAAGAAGAAGGGAAAAATGAGGAGTTAATACCAAGAGCTCAAGTAGAAAGAAAATGTTTTGAAAATGATGAAGGCAACAGATTGTACAAATGTGCTTGAACAATGGGTGTATGTATGGATTGTGTCAAGACCTGCATGAGCCCCCAATAAAATGATTTAAAAAGTCATGAGAGCCCCCAATTAAATAATTTATTACATTCAAATAAAGAAATTTAGAAAGCATAAGAAATAATAAATTTTAAAAGTAAAACAATTATGGTTTTTCTACCACACATATGGGGACTATGCATTTGGAATTCCTCTGATAGTATACAGAAATAAAATTGTTTACAATTGTGGGTTGAAATCATGGAAAGATCAATATGAGCCACAAAACATGGCCACAGACTGACTTTGGGAAAGATCATTAATTGTTTGTATGGAAATTCAGATTGAAGTTCTAGAAAACCAAAACAAATCCATGAGAGCCTAATTGCATTGTGTGTCTATTTCACCTGAATTTTTAGAACATCTCAAGAACACAATTGAGTCATTGAACACTGCTGACAGAAGGCCTGATGAGTTGTGTGATATAATCAAGAAGATAATTCAGGAAGACAGTAAAGTTCATTGAAAAGGCAAAGAAAATAATATAAAAATAAACATCAGCAAAAATAAAAATAAAAAAGAGCTGAGCCCCGGTGGTGTAAGTGGTTGAGCGTAGGACTGCGGCCTGTGGGCTTGGTGGTTCATGTCCAGCGGCGGTTCTCAGGAGCAGCGCTGGGTAGCTCCCACAACCACCAGAGGGCAGTGATGCCAAAACAAATAAACCAAAAAAAAAAAAAAACCCAAAACAAAAATAAATTAAAATAAATGTCAGTAGAGACCCAAATTTGCTCTTAATTATAAAGTAGCTAAGGCAAATGAAAGAAATGATGAAGTGAAAGAGTGGAACAGAAGAAGGCAGTTTGAGAAGTCAAAGTAAAATATTAGAATGAAATATACAAAGTCAAAGTAAAATATTAGAATGAAATGTACAAAGAGTTAGAAAATTCAAAATAAGGAATGTGGTCAGCATATATTAAACTGGGAGAAATAAAGTAAAAGTCAAGCCTTGAGTTGCAAAATTGAAATTGAATATCACAAAATTGCAATATTCTATGTGCAAGATATTTGATGATGCAGGAAGAATTTTTTTAAAAGATAGAATATACTGAGTCACAGTACCAATAAGAACTACCTGATATTCAACCAACTCAAAAAGTAGCATATGATCAACAACCAATAGTAACAAAGGAAGAAATTTAAGTTATACTTAAAGCATAAACTAAAAACAAGACCCCAGGAATTGATGGAATACCACTTGAAATGTTTCCACAAGCTGATAAAATACTGGAAGTACTCACTTATCACTGCTAAGAGATTTTTATGACAGCTGCATGACCAAGTGACTGGAAGATATCTATATTTGTACCCACTCCAAAGAACAATGACATGACAGAATGCACAAATTATAGAAAATTAGCATTGATATCACATACAATACATTTTTCCCTGGATGATCAGCCAACAATTGTTTCAGCTGTACATTGACAAGGAGCTACTAGAATTCAGACCAGATTCAGAAGAGAATATAGAACAAATGAAATCTTTGTTAATGTCAGATGAATCTTGGCTGAAAGCCTAGAATGTTAAAACAATGCCTACATGTGTTTTCCTAACAATGCAAAGGAATTCAAGTGTGTGGATCATAAAAATCTATGGATAACTTTGAGAAGAATGTAAATGACAGCACACTTCAATGTTCTTCTGCAGAACCTGTTCATGGATCAAGAGGTCATTGTATGAATGTAAATGGGAATATTGCAGGTTTTAAAATCAGGAAATGTGTTACAGAGTTATATTTCCTCACTATACTTACTCAATGTTTATGCTGAGCAAATAATCAGAGAAACTGAGTTATATGAATAAGAATGCATCATCAGAAAAAAAAAAGAATGCATCATCAGGTTTCAGCAAGACTTAACAACCTTAGCTGTGGAAATAACACAACCGTACTTGCTGAAAGTGAGGGGGATTTGAAGCATTTGCTCATGAAGATCTTGAATTACGCCCTTCAGTATGGATTATAATTCAATGCAAAGAAAACAAACTTCTCAAACTGGATGTAGAGCTAACATCAGGATAAATGAAGAACAGATTTAAAATTTATCAAGAATTTTGTCTTGCTTAGATCCACAATCAATGCTCATAGGAGCAGCAGTCAAGAGACCAAATGGCACATTGCATTGGACAAATCTGCAGAAGACCTCTTGATAAGCAAGGATGCTATTTTGATACAGCTAACCCAAGCCATCATATTTCTAACTGTCCCCTATGTATGTGAAAGTTGGATCTTGAATAAGCATGATCAAAGAATTCATGTGTTCAAATTATGTTGTTGATGAAAAATATCGAATGTATCTGAAAACAAATAAATCTAAGATGTACAACCACAATACTCTTAGATGAAACCATGGTGAGTACAGCACACACTGTGGATACATTACTATGAGAGAAAGTCCCGAGAGAAGGACACTAAACTTAGTTGACTAGACAGGCAGTGACAGAGAGGAATGCCCTCACAAGATGGTTGTGCACAGAGGCTGTAACAATGGGTTCAAACATAGGAACAGTTGTGAGGCTGGTGCAGACTTGGGAGATGTTTTGTTCTGGTCCATGGTGTCTCTATGAACAGGACTGGACTTAAAGGCACTAATCATGGACAGCACTCTGAGAGCCCTTCATTTGGTGTGTAAGTGTGCATTATAATTATGTGTTCTAGTTCTGATTCCTCTCTACAATCATTATGGATTTTACTTTTTCTCTCATTATGAATTTATCTTGGAAGTCCAGTTAATGTGAGATGAATGTTGCCATTTGAGCTCACATTGTTTCAATTTTAGTCTTTTTTCTCTTTTTTTGACTTTTTGTCTAATTACATCTTTTGTAGGCAGTATATTTATGGGGTCCTGTTTTTTTTTAATCTAGACTGCTCCTCTCTGTCTCTCAACTGATGTTTTCAATTCAATAACATTAAGTCAAATTCAAAGCTATATTGATATGAGTGGAACTGTTGGTATCATTTTGATGTGTGTCTTTTTCTTCTGGTATTATTCTTTTTTATTTTTCCTATATTTCTATGATGGCTTGAATGCTGTTTTAAGTATACTGATGCTGCTTTTTATATTGATCTTATAATTGTCTGTTGTCTTTGATGAGCTCTTTGAGTATTTTTCATAATTTTAGAGTTCCTTTAATTTATTCTTGTCTGGAATCACACCTATTTTCTCTCTCATATTTGAGTGATAATTTTCCTTGGTATAATGGTCTTGGTTTGTGCTATTTTTTTCTTTTAGGGTTTTAAATATATCATTTTACGGTCTTCCTGTTTACATGGTTTCTACTGAGAAATCTATTATTCTTATTGCCTTTCCTTTGTAGGTGACTGTTCTCTAATTTATTGCTGCTTTCAGGGTTCTCTCCTTGTCGATGAGATTGAAAAGATGGACTGTAAGGTTTTCCTTTTGATGTATACCTTTTGGGGTTCTCTTTACTTAATGAATAGTTACCTTCTTCTCTTTTATGCTGATAAGAAAGTTTCTTTCAGCAATTTTTTATAGTATTTTTTCTGAAGTTTTTGTTCCTTCCTTCCAGGGATACATATGTTGTTCCTCTTGATAGTGTCACACATTATTCTTAGACTTTCTTCAGACCCCCTTTTCTCTTTTCAATTGCTTAATTTTATAAACGATTAGAATTGAAAGATTTTTCTCCATGCTCACTATTTTGAATATCCATTTCTTTTTCAATTCTATTGCTCTGATCTTATGAGACATTGGCTAATTATATTATCTTAGTATTCATCATCTGGATTTCTATTTCATGATTATGTTGTAATGTTTCTTCTATTATTTTCAATTTTCTTAAAATCTTTCTCCATTTGTTGAAAGTGCCCAAACATTAGTTCCCCAAAATCTTTTTCTAGTAATTCTACTGCCTTTTGTTATTCAGAAAACCCCGTTGTATCTTAGAATTGTTCTCTCGTTTGTCCCTGATTTTATGAGTGTGTGTGTGTGTGTGTGTGTGTGTGTGTGTGTATGTACCAAGATTGACTGCTCTCTTGGGAGTAATTTTTTGCAGTTATCAGGGTTGGGATAAATTCTGGGTCATGTGGAATTAGTTGATTCTGTCCTGTGGTGCCGGGACAGAAATAACAGCAACTATTAAAAAAAGAAGAAGATTCCTTAATAAAGAGGAAAGGGAAAAAAAAGAAAGAAAAGATAAATGAAAAAAGAGTAGTTTAAAGGTGGGGGGGGGCAAGGAAGAAGAAAGAGAAAGCATTAGGTTGACCAACTGCTAAAAGTTAAAAAGGGTTTTCATTCACGAGAAACAAAGAGAAAAAAAGAGCTTTATTTTGGGCGGACACGTTCCTTGGTTCAGGAGCTTTGCAGCTATACTCAAAGTGGTGGGACAGAAGCAAGCTTGGGTTTTACCATGAGAGATTGATGATCCCGATTTAACAAATATAAGAATTTTTCTGAAAAATAAGAATATTCCTGAATACCTGGAAATAAAATCGAAACAAAAAATCTTAGCAGTTACTAGCTATGAATAATGAAATGATAGACTATCCTGTTTGTTGATATTTTTCACTTTGTTGAAAGCATGAGGTTTACATTTCTTTCATATTAATACCAACTTCCCTCTCTATATTTAGTTTGTAACATAGGTTAACCAAGTCTCGAACTTATGAATTTTAATACATTAAAGACAAGATATTTTAAAAGAAAGAAATAAAAAATCAAGCAACCAAATCAATATGAAGGGGTGAGAAAGTAGTGGAGATCCAAAACTCATCTGCAATTTAACACATTAAAAGCCGGATAAACTTGGGATTCATCTGTAATGTGTGAAGATACTTTATATGATTTGAAGTCAGTTGTACAGGTAGTCCAAATGAATAAGTACTCAACTACTAAATAAAAGGTCGATGGCTCAGATCAATACCAGCTATGCCTTCAAAGTAGGACCTGAAGATTTACATACTTGAAAATTCTATGGAATACAGTTTTTTGTGTAAATGTGGAATTTCTTAGAGTTAGACCCAACTCAATAGCAAAAATAAATTCTGTGCATTTCAGAAGAAAGAGAGAGAGAGAGAGAGAGAGAGAGAGAGAGAGAGAGAGAGAGATTGGTTGGTACTATTTAGGTATGTGCTATAAAGATCTTGATTATAACTTTGAGGAAAGATTTTGTCTGAAGAATAGCCAGTGCAGAATTCTTAGGAAGAAAAAACAGCTAAAGGTCTTTTAGATCTGACTCTCAAGACAAAAAGCAATGATGGTAAATATAACCTTTCTTTTTAATTAACTTAACCTTTCCTAAATTAATTTATATGCAACAGAATACTCCCGTCCTTGGGGGGGGGGGGTAAGGGGAAAAGCATTCTTTAGCCAACTGACTATTATATAACATGAGATTTACTTCTCCAAAGATCTTTGGAGAAAGAAGAACTTTTAATAGAAAGTTAATTTAGTTTAATAGGTCATTGCACAAGTTAGGAGGCAAAATTTTTAGCTATCATAATAATTCACTTTTGGCATCAAATCTTTTAATTATCTTGACGTTTTCATTACAGAGACTATTATTTTTTGGCCATGGCCTCTATGCTCAGCCTTTTAATATGTGAGTGCATTCCTCTACCAACTTTAAAAAATGATCCTGGGAATAGATTTTTCTTTATTTTCTTAAATATCCATTATGCCAATGAGAAAATTGAGACTCAGAGATGCTAGCAAACTCACGAAATGTCTCATAGCTAGAAATGATAGGACTATGATTTAAAATTAAGCCATCTGAATCTATAATACCACATCTCAGAGAGTCCTGGTTTCACAATGTAAATGCTTCATGCATTGAATATATATATATATATATATATATATATATATATATATCCTTTCCTAACCCTTATAGCTTTCTGGTTTGCTACTTTGTGATAAGGCATGGATGGCTTAAATCATAATATAGATGCGTGTTTTGCAAGAGAGCTCCTTAAAAACTTTAGTGTCTGTTTTCAAATAGCACTGAAATTTTAGAGGCCAGTATACTTTCTCAGAATGAAAATTCTTAGACCAGTACCCAGATACAAGATTTGCCAGCTATCTGCTTCCAAGGAAAAGAGCCAAGGAATGTCACTATTGCAGATATAGGCAAGGAGGGTGCTCAGCAATGGGAGGAAATGGCTACATTTCAGTAACTTGTAGGTCTTGGAATTCATAGGAAATTATTTCTTCCCTTGTGGGAGTTAAGGCAGCCCAGTAAATTTAAGAGCCTGTTGATTACATTTTCAGCTAAAACTCAAAAGCCTAGTGACAATTTTCCTCACATTAGAAGCTATATTTTATAAGGATTTTTCTAATGTCTTTCCTATGAAACAAAATTTTCATTGAAAACCCTATAGTTCACAGAGATAAATGAATTATGTGGATATAAACTAGCATGCTTTTCTAAAATGTGACGGAATTGGATTTTGGTACGTTAATCACTGTCTGCTTCATTAAATCTGAATAGGAGCCTTGGAAATTCCTAACAATATCACCTGTAATCTTGTGGATTGAATAGTGTCTCTGAAAAAACTTCCTAATTGCTGTGCCTTGCTGACCACGAGGTCAGCAATTCAAGAAACCCAGGTGCTTCTTGGAGCAAAGGTGAGGCTTTCTAAGTGTATCAGATTCACAGTCTGGGAGCGCCACAGGGACACTTCTTCTCTGACCCAAGGGTTTCTATGAATCCGAATCAAGTGGATGCAGTGAGCTTTTGAGATGCCTGTGGGAGCAAGATGTGGCTTACTACTCACAGAAGAGTCATAGTCTTGGACCTTCACTGGGGACATTCTTCCCTGGACTATAAAGTCTCTCTCCAGGACCGAGCATTTTGTGTGGGTAGTTATAGTCGCACTTCAGAATGGGCTGTGATCATTATGTTTGTGATGTTAGTGATGGATGTGTCTTGAGTGAACCTCTTCTAAGATATCAAAGAGATTAAGCAAAAATTAAGAGAAGTACAGAACGGTAAGGTAGATAGATGCCAAGAGACCTGGAGGTTTTCATGGAGGCAGGATGCAAAAATTGAACAGAAAAAGACCATTTAACAGAGCATACAAAAGTCTTGCCCTAAAGCAATAGTTCTCAACCTGTGGGTTGAGACCTCTTTGAGGGTTGAACACACCTTTCACAGCGGTGGCCCGATTCATAACAGTAGCAAAATTACAGTTATGAAGTAGCAACAAAAATAATTTTATGCTTGGGGGGAGGGCAGCCACCACAACATGAGGAACCTTATGAAAGGGTCGTGGCATGAAGGTTGAGAACCAGTGCCTTAAAAAATTCAAACTTCTGACTTCCTACACTGTGAAGAAATAAATGTCTGCTAACACCACCCACTGTGGCCTATTACAGTAGCCCTAGATAACAAAAGCAGCTTGAATTCACAGAAGGCCATTTATGTTACATTTGGGGTTTCAAGTATGGTTTCTGATTCATTCTCTCAGTAGCCCCGTGGTTTGGATAGAAGAGCTGTGTTCTTTAATTAGCATAAAGGTCATCTATTCCCTAACCTAAAAAATATCGGTGTGAACTCTTCCATGCCCTTTGCTCAGCTTTCAGAACTAGATTTCCATGCTTTCTTTCAGAACCTTAATTTCAAGTCTTATTTCAGAAGCTCTACTGAAACCTGAATTTGCTGGTTGGGTAGCTTCTAGAATCATAGCCACAGACATACCACCATCACCACACTCACTGTAACAATTTGATAGGCAAGTGGAGGAATCTAAATACATAAGTAGACAGGTTTAAGCTCCGAGTGAAACCTTCTCTGTAGTTCTTCATCTCCCTCTCTTTACTAGTCTGTAGGTAGGCTGCCTGCTTTTCCACTCCAGTTTCAGGACCATAACATTTTCCTGTTAAAGCAATCATTTTTTTCCTCAAAAAGTCTTCTCTTTTGCTCTAGTTCCCTTCAAACTTCCTTTTCTTCCTTACTCTCTTACAGCTTTCTTCCTCATTCCCTTATAACTTTCCTTTTTATTATTTTCCCATTCTGATTCTCTCTCTACTCTTCCTTCCTTTCTTGAAAACAAAGGGACACACACACACACTCTCTCTCTCTCTCTCTCTGTCTCTCTCTTTAGAATGTGAACTATAATAAAGAAGCACCACAATTCCACAGTGAAGGAATTTCCATCTTAATTCACCTCAATCTTTATTACACCTCAAGAGCAGGGTGGACAGTCTTTTCTGAAGCTACTTGTAGAGCATTAGAACCCACAGGGCAGATCTGCCATGTCCTTATAAGGTCACTAGAAGTTGAAATCATGACAATGATTTGATTGAAACTCAGATAGAAAGATGTAACAGTCAAGTAACCAATAAAAAACTGGTTGTGGGAGTTACACACTCTGGTATAAACTTGAGAATATTAACAGTGTGGAATGTAGACTGTCACACAGGTTGCAGCTTGATGACCACATTTGGAAAGTGAGAAACAGCTCACTGGAGGCCAGGCCCATATGCTCTGCTTCATCTCCAAGCAAGATATTGCTAATGGCAAGCCAGAGGGAGCTGTGCTGAGGAAGCCAGAGTCCTGGAGCAAGAGGAGCCACGTGGAGACCCACACCAGAGCTTAGACGTGTATATCACTATTGGATCCACAAGACTTTCCGCCTTCTGGCCTGTGATCTTCTTGCATTCAGCATCATTACATGAGTTGCTTGAGTCTGAAGAGGAGTTATAGGATTTTATCAGCATATGGACTAATATCAGACATATGAACTTGATCTAAACTGGGCTAGGATGTTTTGTCAATATACAACTGATTTTTTATATAAAGCTCTTTCTTATAAACATATGCATGTTTTTGACTGTGTTTCTCTAGTCAATCCAGACTAACACATGGGTGAATTATAATAAATAAGATGGACATAAAAAAGTGCCATGAATTTTCCACCTCAAGTAGTTTAACATATTTGGGATTATAAGGAATTGACACATGAAATAAAAAGCTAGAATTAACTCTAGGTAATACTGATTAAAGCAAACAAAAAAGCAGTTGCTCGTGGGTTATGCTGTTTCACAATAACCCTATATTCGTTTCTCTCTCTCTCTATTTTTCATTTTCATTTTGGGAGACCCATTAGGTTTTCAATGTCTAACTTTTCAGACATAGATATTAGGCATTTTCCTCAAGGTGTCTATTGCTGGCTATTATAGTGTGCTGTTTATGTTCTCTCATCTGTTTCTTAAAACAATTCTCTCTTGTGTTACTACCAAAATCAATTCTATCAAGGTGATTTTCACCCATTGTCAGAAGGGTGCTGAGTAATTTTTTTTTTCTGTAGAAGGGAAGTAGGCCAAATGAGTTTGGAAACCTTTGATGTATACCATCTAGTTTAATGATCACATTTTATGGGTGAGAAAATTGTGTTTAGAGACTAAGCAGCATATGGCTAATAGTATAAGTCAATAGATGTTACCAAATGAATGGGGCAAAAAACATTCCTGCAGCTGAGAGTTGGATATGCATTATGGGATTGAAAAGTTTCAAGACAGCATTTGAGAACTGGAGGAAGCCTTAAGGCTTTTCCCAAGGATAGAAATAACCTGCTGAAAAAGTTGGAGTATGTATGGTATTTGCAGGACAAATAAGAATTTGAAAGGCAGAAAACAATGGAAGGGCATTCCAGAAGGGGAAACGGGAATTTTGTTTGCATAAATCATATTCCACTTTTTTTTTGGCATTCTCTTATATTCTTTTTTATAAATCATTTTATTGGGGGTGATGACAGATTTTATAACAATCCATACATCAATTGTATCAAGCACATTTGTATATATGCTGCCATATGTACAAATGTTAAAAAAATTTTAAAAACATTTTCTTTCTATTCAAGTCCTTGATATAATCTCCTCTCTTTTCTTCCCTCCCCCCTCCCACTCTCATGGACCCTTGACGAATTATAAATTATTATTTTTCCATATCTTATACTGTTTGTTGTCTCTGTCCCCTATGTCAGTCCTTAAGCTCAGCTCTACCTTTGACCCCCTTCTCCCTCCACCTTGCCCCACCCTCCTGGTCTCACTACTCCCATTACTTTTCCTGTGGGGTTTATCTGTCCTGGATTCTGTGTGTCAGGAGCTCTTCTTTGTACCCATGTGGTTATGATAATGGCGGGGAGGAAACATTCCAGAACTGGGGCTTGCTCTGTGTTTCAATGATGCTGTTCTGCACCTGGGCTGGTTTGTCTTTTCCTTGTGACCCTTTTGTGAGGGGATGTCTGATTTTCTACAGATGGGCTTTGTGTTTCCACTCTGACTCCACCACGTTTACATCAATATGATTGCTTATTTTGGTTTTCTGATGCCTGATACCTGATCTAATCAAAATCTTGTGATCACATAGGCTAGTCTGCTTCTTCCAAGTGGATTGTATTGCTCCCTTGCTAGAAATCTGGTTACTTATATTATTATACTTATATTATTTTGGTTACTTATATTATTATTATATATAATATAATAATATATTATATTATTTCTGGTTACTTAAAGATCCCAGACACTATCTCTTCAAATAGCCAGACACCATCAGGCACCACATTACTAATGCACCCATTTTGATTTCAGCAATTGTTTCAGAAAGGTTAGCATTACAGAATGCCATATTATTAGAACAAAGTACTATTTTTTTAATTAAAAATCATTCTGTTAGGGGCTCGTACATCATTTTTCCAATACATAAATAAACATACTGTGACAAGAACCCTCGCACATCCGCTGCCATCATCATTCTCCAAACATATGCCCTTTCCCCCAGCCCCTGGTGTTGGTTCCTCCAACCCCTCCCCTGTTCCCTTGCTCTCCCTTCCCCATCAACCCTCAATACTTTATAAATTATTATTATTCTGTCGTATGCTACCCTGCCCAACACCTCCCTCAGCCCACTCCCCCATGCCTGTCCTTCAGATAGGTCATATGTTGATCCTTGCAGTTGGTTCCGTCTCTACCCCACCTTCTCTCCACCCATCCAGTAGTTCCAATCTAACCACCAGCCCGAGGGGGCTCATCCATCCTGATTTCCCCATATCTCCAGGCTCCCTCTCCACCAATGTACCTTCTCCAGTCCATCCGGATGCGCAAGGTAGAGTTGGGATCATGATGATTGGGGGGTAGGGAGACCTCAGGAACTAGAGGAAACTTGCATGCATCATCACTGCCTGGCTGCACTCTGACTAGTCTGTCTCCTTCCCGTGGCTCCCCTGAAGAAAGTGTTCTTGTATTGAGGAAGGACTTGAGTAAAGGCCCAATGTCTGCCTGGTACCTGCTTTGAATGTTTAAATATATGTACATAGACCTATATCCCCATCATTATATCTTCATATATTTGTGTCTTGGTGGGAACAGGATAGCAAAGTCTGAACAACTCCCACAAGACCAAAAGCAAGCCATAACAGATGGCACCGGATAAGATAACCAGATCGTACCGGTTCAATCAAAGACACGAGGAATCCACACACAATTCTTGGAGTGTTCAGAGCCCATATGCTAATCACCATGCATTACACCGCCCCTTTAAAAGCCCATGCCCCTGTTGCTAAGTGCGGCTTCCCTGACTTGCTGGCCTTGGTCTCAGACCCATATCTGGGAGCTCCCCCAACCCCCCCCCCCCGCCACCCACCAATCCCAATAAAGCTATAAGTGTCTCTGCTTTCCCTAGTCCTGTCAGTTTCCTCTGTCCGTCTCTCTGTGCCTGTTTCACCTTTACAATTTACATATATACATGCATATATTTGTATTTCTATAAATGTCTTTTGCCTTCAATTTTTCCCTCTATCTCTTTTTGCTTTCCTGCTATCCCACTTTCATGTTCAACTTTCATTTGGCTCGCTGCACTTTCTCTTAGTCAACTTGGCCAATCCCTGCCAGGTGTTTTACACTCTCCTCACCATTGATTTTAGATCTATTGTTGTTCCCTAGTCCTTTGGTTATTGGCTCTCCCCTGCCTTTTCCTCACCTCCCCCTCACCTCTTCCCCCACCAGGACCTTGGGTCACATTTTTTTCAGCTTAGGATTTCTTATCCTGCCTATCATATAGATAGACTTAGAAGGAGGAAGAGGAGGTCTATAAATAGTTCCAGGTATTTTTGCTGACCTTTATGTGTGTATTGAGTCTGATGAGGTTCCAAAACCTGCCCTCCAATTCTTAAGTTTCTTTTTGTGATTCTTCAAGGCATCTTTTTTTTTTTTTTTTGGTTTTCCTTACTGCTCTTTTATACTCCCTTCATGTTTCACCCTGGTT
>PVJH01004785.1:0-100348 GCA_004026705.1 Nesogale talazaci | reverse complement strand
TTTACTCCTGTTGGTTCTGGGCAGACTTGCCACTCTCCCCAAGGTGTTCCTTCAGTGCTGTCCTCTGCGGTGCAATCTTTAGGGGAAGAGGTCCACATAGCTGAGATTGGGGCTGCCCTGCAGACCTCTTTCTTAGTTCTCTGCTTCATGCTGGCTTTACCCTCAAGGCTTGAAGGGTCAGGTTGAAGTCTGGTCCTTTTCTCCCTCTCCCATGGGTGGGTTTAATGCCCTGGCCCCTCAAAATGTACTTCTTATTTTGCTATATTAGGGTGACCTTAGAACAATATTGTTTGGCAGCAACTTAATAGTCTTCTCTCTCTCCCCGCATCTTGAAAAACCGACCTCAGCTGAGATGAAGTCTTTTCTGTCAATGTGGTTTTTAAATGTGCATGCAGGAAGAATGTTACATGTTCATGTACTTTAGACAAGTTCTCTATCTCATTTCTTCTGAGACTGGATTAGAAAATGACATGACATGGGGGAAGAAGCATACCTTCATGTTGGTGTTTATTCTAACAGCAGTAGACTTATAAAATATTTGTCCTTTTGTGATTGACTAATTTCATGCAGCATAATGGTTTCTAGTTATCTCAATGGAATGAGGTATTTCATGCATCTATGTACCCCCCCAAATTCAAAGCAAAGTCACTGCCATTGAGTTGATGTCCACTCATAGTGACCCTGTAGGACAGAGTAGAATTGGCCCTGTGGGTTTTGGAGACGCTAACTCTATGGGAGTAGGGAGCTCTATCTTACTCTTGGAAAGACTAATGGTTTTGAACTGCTTAAAGTGCAGTTAAAGTTGAATACTTAACAACTGTGCCACCAGCGCTCTTGAATTTATTTATTAATTTTTCAAATGATGGCCATTTGGGCGATATCCAACTTCTTGCTATTGTGAACTGTGTTGCAACAAAGTTGGGAGAACTTCTGTCTTTTTGTGCTCTACCATTTGTTTCTTTGGGATATATGCCTAGCAAAGTATTTCTGTATTGTATGGTATTTCACTTGCCAGTTGTTTCAGTTATCATCATATCACTTTTCACAATGGTTGTACATATTTACTTGTCATTCATTAATGCATAAGTGTTACAATCTCTCCATAACTCTCAAGCATTATTTGTTCTCTTTTTTTAAAAAAATAATTTAACTGGGCTGTTGTGAGTGTCAGTTGATATCTCATCTCTGTTTTAAATGTGTCTCTTGGATGGCTAGTGATTGTGAGCATTTCTTCATGCACGTGTTACCGTTCCACTGTCCAACTCATCACAACCGTGTGAGTTTGCTGTTCATATCCTCTGCCTATGTCTTAATCAGATAATTCACATTTTTTCTTATTGAGGAGTTGCAGAATTCTACAGATTTTATTAATTAACTTTTTGTTCATTGTGTCATTATGTCAATTCTCTTTTGTTGAAGTCCTTTGATGTGCATAATTGTTTTGTTTTTATCAGATCCCAATCTTCTCTTTTGTCTTACACTTTGTGTGTACTTCCTTCAGCATATTTACTATTCCATGTATGCCCTGCAATAGGGCCTTTCCACTTGCCCCATTTTCTCATTGATTGTCCCGATAACTCTGGTTTTTATATTTCATTCTCTCATCCATCTTGAGTTTGTTTTTGTGCCCGGGGTAAGGTATGGATTCTGTTTCATTCCTCTGCAGAAGATGATACAAATTTTCCAGCATCATTTATTGAATAGGCTATCCCTTACCCATGCAATAATTTTTAATCCTTTGCCAAAAATCAGTTGTCTGTAGATGTATGCTTTTATTTCTGGTTTTTCCCCCACTCATTAATCTATCTATCACTATATGAATACTAGATTATTTTGAGTACTGAGGGTCTTAGTTTTTGAGATTGGGTAGTAAACTAATTTCCACTTTGTTCTTTTTAATTTTTGAAAAGTTCAATATGACATTAGTATTAATTTTTTCATTTGATAAAGAATGAAGTTGTACTTTGGATCATGCAATTGTGTTGTATTTGTAGATTGCTTTAGGTAGTATTGACATTTTCAAAATAGTAGTAAGTCTTTCAATACATGAACATGGAACATTATTCCATTTCTGTAAGTCTCTTTTTGTGTCTTGCAATAATTTTCTGTAGATTTATTTGTGCAAGTCTTTATCTTTTGGTTGTCTGTTGTAAATAATATTGTTTTCTTGGTAACTTTTTTTGGAACTCTTTTCAGTGTTACGTAGCAATGCAAATGATTTCTGCTTGTTAATCTTGTATCCCAGTATTTACTTTATCAAATCCCTCAATTGTTTTCAACAGTAATTTTTGTGGAATTCTTGGTGGTCTCTCTCTCTAAATCATATCTACAAAGAGCAAAAATCATGTCACATTTATTCTTTGCCCAATTAAATTCCTTGGTTTATTTTTATTGTCTAATGGTGCTGGCTAAGATTTAGAGCACAATGTTGAATACATGTGACAATAAAGGGCACATTGCCTAGTTTTTGTTTTCATTTACCTGTTGAGTGCTGTATTGGTCTTTGGCCTTTATTAAATTGAGTTTTCCTTATATTCCTACTTAATGTAGTGTTCTTTATTAGGAGTGGATATAGGGCCTGCTTTTCTGTATCTATTAATATGATCATACATTTTGGATTCTTTAGATTTTAGTTATTGCTTTTTGTAGTTGAAAAATCCTTTCTTCTCTGTTATGAATTTGACTTGGTCATGAGAACTTTTTAATTTTTTATATGCTATTCAATTCTATTGTCCAGAATTTTTTGTGTGTGGCATCACTGCCCTGGTGGGAGTAGGAAGCCCAGCCTTGTTCCTGGAGAGCAGCTGCTGGATTTGAACTGCCAGCCCAAGGGGCCACAGTTCTTCACACAACCACTGCGCTCCTGGGGCTCAGACCTGTCCATAATTTTGTTGATAATTTTTACAACTATGCTTATGAGAAATAATCATTTGTCATTTTTTGCCTTTGCGAGGACTTTGTCTGGTTTTGAATTCAGGGTGATGGTGGATTCAGGAACACATTTAAGTGTTAGATATTCCTCGCTATATTCTACAATAATCTGTGTAGAACTGGTGATGGAACTTCACCAATTGGTAAAATTGGTAAAATTCCTAGGCTTTTCTTGGCTGGAATTTCTGTATTGACCTCAATTTCTTCTTTTGTTATTTGTCTGTTCAGGTTTTCTTTATTCGCTTGTGTCAACTCAGGTAGATTATGTATTTTTAAGTATTTGTCAATTTCTTCTAGTTTATCAATATTGTTGAATTATAGTCTGTAGTCATATTGTGTTATAATTCTTTATTTCATTTGTATCTTTTATGATGTTGCCCTTTTCACTTCTAATTCCTTTTATCTCTAGTATTTGCATTTCCTCTTTCTTTTTTTTTTTGTTCTATTAAGCTTGCTGGAATTTTAAATCTAACTTCATGTCTTATTGATTTTTCCCCCTAGTTCATTTATTTCTCCTCAAATTTTCATGTTTTTTCCCCTCTATTGCTTCAGAGCTTGTGTTGTTCCACTTGTTCTAGTTGTTTGAGGTGTTAATTTTGAATTCTCCTCTTTTTCAGTGTGCATTGATTGCTATAAATTGTCCTATGATAACTCCTTTTGTTGTACCTCAATGGTTCTGTTATTATGTGCTATCATTAGGGATTTCTTAATTTCATTTCCTATTTGATCTATTCTTCTGTTGGTTTTAAGCAGTATGTTGTTCAGTTTTCATGTGATAGTTGTCCAGATTTTAAAGATTAAAGGTTGAAGCATGAGGGTGTCTGTCACATTTTCTTTAGTCTATGGTATCCTAGAACAGAGCACAGTTTTATATAGAATGTTTGCTGCAAAACAAGACACAAATAATTCTGAGGATTGACTTTGAGTTTCCTGGGTCTGGTGTGCATAAATCAGAACCTTCATGCTGTTTTAACACTTTTTGAAAACAAGGTTCTTTCGAATAAATGGCAAAAATGGGTCAAGTAATGTTTTTATTCATTAATAAGTAAAATCTCATACTTGAAGTGATGTTCCCTAATTATGAAATGGGCAGCTCTCTGAACTGTTTACAGATTGATTGCCATCAGTTTGAATGCAAAGCTTTATTTCACTGCAGAGGTTTGGCATGCTTTCCAAGTGAAATTCTAAGCTGTCTAAGTAGGTGTGGAACTAGCTTGGTGTTTATTTTGTAAAACCTCCCTATGATCACTTAGAACCATCCACTTCACTTTCGGAGGGCAGCTTCCAGTTGTAGGTGGTAGATATAATAAAGTAGAGGACAATTTCTTTAATACCTTAAACCATATTATTTATAACTTTTTGAAATAGTTGTAACTATTTATCCATTTTTCCAGACACAACCTTTATTAATAAGAAGAACGTCGGGTGAGCCCTGGTGGCGTAGTGGTTGTGCACAGGACTGCGGTCCTCTGGGATGGAGGTTCAATTCCAGCAGTGGCTCCACAGGAGCAAAGGCTAGGCCTCCTACTCCCACCACCAGAGGGCAGTGATGCCAAAAAAATAAAACAAAATGTTCAAAGAAGAACTTTGAAAAAGCCTACTAAACTTGGCCATAAAAGGAAACAGAGATTTCCCTCAAGCCCTGGAATTATTTTTAAAAATCCAATAGTAAGATTATTGATGAAATCAGGAAGAGAAGATTTTCAGATCAGACTTATGGGAGGCTATTTACAAAACAGAATTTTGTCAGCCTGCAAGGCACATTTTGCAAGGTTCCCTGTAATATAAAAACTGATTTTCAATTTAGAACACCTGCCCTGCAATGTCAATGGGGAAAACTAAGTGGCAGTAGTAACAACCAATTAATTCAGGACCACCGAAAGATTAAAAATCATTTGACAATTAAAAAACAAAATAAAAAATAAACGAGAATCATTAACACATAAGTTGAAAAAAAGTACTTTTACTAGTATTTTTTAACTTGGATCAAAGTACTCTCTTGTCTATGAATGGCTACTCTTATGAAAACTTACTTAAAAATGTATTGCCTACTAGGCCCTGCAAATTGAAAAGATGTACATTTTGGAGAAACTGTATTCCTACTACTAATCATTAGAAATGACTTGGTTGTATATCTTCACATCTGGAGGACTTTATTGTGTTTTATGGGAAGGAAAATACCATTTACTCAAAATATGCTCCTTGCCAGAATTGTGAGCAGAAGCAATCATTTTCTTCTCCTCCTCCCACTCCTCTTTCTTCTCTTAAAAACTAAGTACTGGCTGAGTAAATAATTCAGTCTGGTAAAATGTTGTCAAATAAAGCATTCCCTTCCAGGTAAATGGCCTTCTATTCTGAGAGCCACTATCCCCATGTGGTGTCCTCCTCAGTCAGGTCCTTTGAATACAAACAGAATAAGAAAACTGGTGTGTGTGATGTCCGCCCACTGACTGTGTCCCCCCTCTCTTCCTCAGCCTGGCCAGGGTTCTATATATACCTGTTAAAACACTGAAAACATTTTTGAGAAGCTTTAAGTCCATCATCACAAAGTCCACTATGTATTGCATACAACCAGTTACAGACCTGATACTTCCACTTTGAATGCAAAGTCACAACCAAGTAATAAGACCAGTGCAGACATGACAGGGAAACAAAATTCCTTTTATCTTTCAACATAGTTTAAGGGGCATTTACTCTATGCAAGTCATTGCAGGATGTAAAGGACAATATAAACCTTCAAAAGACGCAAAACTTTCTTTTAAGAAACTTTCAGAACAAAGGATAAGATTATTGATGCATGTGCACAATTATCTGTACTAAAAGTCTATAAGAGAGCATGAAAGCGGCAAAAGTAAAATTATATAAAGTTCATCAAGGTTCGCTTGGCTAAGGAACTCAGGTTAATCTTCATAGAATAATTATGAGTAAGTAATCACGATGAATCCATATCTCAAAAACTCACTGCCTGTCAGTCAATTAATGGGCTACCTGTTGGGCTTCTAATTGAAAGGTCAGCAGTTTGAAATCACCATACACTTCAAGGGAGATGGTCCTTTCTACTTTCATAAAAATTATAGGCTCAAAAACCCACAGGAGCAATAGTACTCAGTGGGGAAGCTAGTTTTCCTCAGGTGATCTGCACTGTGTCCAGTGCTATGCCCTTTTAAGAATCTGAAATCTAGCTGCATAAACATGACATTGAGGTGTCACAAAAATGCAACATTTTACAAAGTCAAATATATATTCAAAGCAAAAAGATGCTGCCGTCCCCACCCCCACCCCCCAAAAAAGAGGAAGGGATCATTCTCTGTAGAATAGATAAGACTGAGGAATGTTTTAAAGTAATGACATTGTTTCACTCTGCTGTGCATCAGGTTGCTGTAGGTTGGAACTGACTCAAAGGCAGCTGCAACAACAACAATATTATGTTCTAAGAAAATAGACTCCGAAAACATTGAGAAATTTCCTAGTCATGCGTGTTATTTTTAGGTGCTATTGACTCAGTGCTACGTAACCACTATATGTACAAAAGAATGACGCGCTTTCCAGTCCTGAGCCATTCTCAGAGTCATTGTCATTTTGGAGTCCATCATTGCAACCACTGTGTCAATCCATCTTAGTGAGAGTCTTCCTTTTCTTTTTGGCTGATAAAAAGTCAATAAAATAGAATAGAGAATAAGACATAAAGATAGTAAATTATAAATTTTCAAAGGGGCATGCAGGAGGCAGGGTTAGAGAGGGAGAGGAGAAAAATGCGGAGCTGATGCCCGGAGCTCAGGTAGAAAGACAATGTTTTGAAAAACATGATGCCAGCATATGTATAGATGTGTTTGACAAAATGGATATCTGCATGGATTGTGTGGCAGTCATGTGCTTATGTTAATTTTATGATTGAAATATAGGGTTGGAGTCTAGCCTGTTAAACTGGAGATAGTCATTGAGTAGCTAATGAGGCCTCTATGTGGGCATGGCTTTCACTTGAGACTCCTGGGAAGATGAGAAGCTATCTCCCCCAGTTGTTGGGAGTTAGTCTCAGAGATGATTAATCACGGACAAGACAAACTGGCAGCATCTGAGAAGCTGGAGGAGCTGGTGGAGAGCCGGCGGAGAGGCCCTGATGGAGCCAGACCTCTGAAGCTGGGGCGGCCAGATGGAGATCTCTGCCAGTTATGAGTCCTTCTGCTGTTGATGGACCCTGAACCCTGGAGGTGAGGTGCCCTGCCAGCACTGGGATTCTACACCCACTGACCTGTGACTTCGTGAGTCGGAAGAAGACTTGATAGACTGATTTCAGGCATATGGGTTAATATCGGACTTATGACTTTGGACTGGACTGGGCTGGGATGCTTTCTCCATGTCCCATTCCTTTTGTATATAAACCCTTTCCTTATATTGATATGTCCTTGAATTTGTTCCTCTATTCTACCTGGACTAACACAGATTGTGATAAGAACAGTAAGAACCCCAATAAAATAAAATTAAAATTTGTTTAATTATTTTAAAAAAGAATAGAAGGGAAATTCTTGAACATAATAAAAGCTGTATTAAAAGTCATGCTTGATGAGGAAAAAGATCACACTTTCCTTGATAATAGGAACTAGACAAGGAAGCTTGCTATCACCACTTTAGTCAACATTGTGCTTTATGTTCTAGTCTAACTATTAGACAACAAATAGAATTCACCAAAATATAATCAGGCAAAGAAGAAGTGAAAATCTCTTTCTTTGCAGACAATATGATTATAAATATTGAGAAAACCAAGTTTCCACAAAAAGACTGTTGGAAATAATTAAGAGGCTTGAGAAAATAGCAAGATGAAAGTTTGACAAGAAGAAAGCTATTGAATTCCAATGTACTTAGGCAAGAGCATTCCAAAATAAGAAATCTCATTCACAACAGAAATGCAAAAGTTGAAATACCTAGGAATAAACTTAACCAAATTAATAAAATACATGTACAAAGAATACTACAGAAACCAAAATTGAAGACTATCCTATGCTCATGGAGCAGAAGACTTAATATTTTTTAAAAATGTCAATACTTGCCTATAGCATCTATAAATAAAACAATTCAAATTCAAATTTGATTCTTTAAAGAAATTGAAAAACTAATTACCAATGGTATGTGAGAGAGAAGGATAAGCAAAGTACACCTCAAAATGTCGAACCAAGTAGGAGCTCTTGCATTACCTGAAATCAAAAGCTATAATATAGCCGCTGTAATCAAAATAGACTGCCACTGTCCAATGACGGATATATAGGTGAAAGAAACAGAACAGTAAATCCAGAAAAAAAAACATCTTCCTATAGGAAATAGATTTCCAGCCCAGGACTAAGAACATTTAATGAGATTAGGATAGCCTCTTCAATGACTGGTGCTTTAAAAATGGGTTCTCCATCAGTAGAAGAATGAAACAGGACCCACACCTCACCTCATGCATAAAAGTGAACTCAAGATGAATTAGTGAACTAAATGTAAACCAGAATAAGATGAAAGAATTAAAAAATATAAGTGCCCAATTACAGGGTCTACACAGACTGCCACATGTAATAAAGGATACAAACACAGTAGAAGAAAAATGAATAATTAGGACCTACTAAAAATGAAACACAAACCAAAAGACTAAAACAAGAGCCCACAGGTTGGAAAAAATATTTAGGAATGATAGAATGGACAGGGACTAATTACTAAAATCTATAGAATTTTGCAATTACTCATTAAGAAAAAAATCCAAATAATTATATTAAAAAGCAGGAAAATAACATGAATAAACAATTAATCAGGGATGGCACACAAAGGGCCAACAAGCACATTAAAAAATGCTCAAGATTACTATCCATCCAGGAGATACAAATTAAGAATAATGGGATATTGTCTTGCATCCTGGAAAGCTCTATACAAAAACTGAGAAGAACAAAAGTTTGAGACGTTGGGTTGGTTGGGGTTGACTGGAACTCTCATAGGCCTATTGGGCTTGTAAACATGTACCATTATGGAAAGCAACATAAAACTCAACCAAATTCACAGTCATCCAGTCAGTAGAAGAGTAGATAAAGAAATTGTTGTATACAAACAATTGAATTGCACGCATACTTAAAAAAAAGTCATGAAATCGTAAAACATCTCATGACGTGAGTGGAACTGAAAACCTGAGTGAAGTTAGTCAATCACAAAAGGGCAGATATGGTGTGAGTCTACTAATATAAAGATAAACATGAAGAGGATGAGAAGTTTCTTCTCTCAGGCCATGCAATCTAATTCATCAGTGAGTCTGCCTGGTGTCCATGAACCACAAATCGCATCTTTTATTTGTACATCTTTGAGACTACTTTGACAGAGGGAGTCTCATTAAAACTGGAGTCAGTTTCTCAAGATGGGGGGAGAGAATGAACACCAAACCAGTTGCTGCTATTCTTGAAAAAGAAAAATCGCATATGTGGGCTTCTGAAACTGTAAATCTTTATGGGAATAGACCACCTTGTCTTTCTTTTGAGGAGTGGCTAGTGTTCTTGAATTCCCAACTTTGTAATTACCAGTCTAATGTGTAACCACTGCACAATCAGAGCACCAGGTCACCCCAAATCAACAAACCCTCCGTCAAGAGTGATAAGTGAACCTTACTGGAAACTCAAGCCAAAATGCATGTGGGGGAACATGTCCATCTTCAGAAAGTTGATTACATTTCTGTTGATGGTAAATCAGAGGGAGCACCATGACAGGGGAGAAATGCTTAACAATATTTAAGTAGCACCTAAGGGTGCAAAATATCCAGTATTATCTCATGAACTGGACATTTTTGATCTGGTTTCTATCCAACCCTTGGTGTGTCAAGTTTAGACTTTCTCCTGGAGGCATGCAATATCCTTTCTATGTCTCACCTATGCATATCCGTCTGCTTTGGAGACCCTCTTACAAAACTGGGCTAGTGCAGGGGTCAGCAAACTGCATCTCATGAGCGACATGCAGCTTTTTCAGTGTGAACGTGTGCCTCTGAAGTAACATTGAAAACATTTGAAGGCTATTATTTCAGATCCCAGTGATTTCATTTGTTTGTAAAACATATTTAAGGCTCTTGAGTGATGTTAAGGTTGTTAGAAGGGACAGAATTGGCTCTTTGGTTTCAAGAGTTTGCTGACTCCTACTCTAGCATAAAAGAGCAAAAAAGCTCTATAAATAGATTTGATGTCCTGTTATAAAGGATAAAAATACAATGTATTCTTTCTTTTTTCTCCTCTTCTTCCACCATTTGCTGATTATAATACTTGTGCTAAAAAAAATCAACTCCGAGTAGAATTGTGTCCTTCAATACTTTATATTTTAGATCTCTAGATCTTTATCTCAAGGCTCACAGCTAGGTGGACTTGAGCCTTGAGTCATTTGATTAGGAGTTGTAAGCATCATTGGAGACGTGCCCAACTGTGGTAGCATAATCACAAGGGGTTAACTTGTATCTTTCAAATAGAATTCTATGAATATACAATCAGGCTTTGGTTTATAAATAGACTTTCTATTTGGGGTTTCTGTCACCATTAGTATATAAGTCTATTTTTTTCAGGCTTACCTTTTTAAATAGTTATGATGTCTTCTTGTAAATAATAAAAGAAAAAGGCAAAACATGAACTGAACATAGATATATGTATATGTATACATATATATATAATTTCAAAAATTTTCCTTAAAGTCCTATCCAGTGTTTTCCATATGACTACCCTAGACCAATTGCTGGAAGAACTCTAAGAATACCGCTATCTGTGAAAGACACTAACAGGAGTTTCCATATTTTTCCTTTCCTGATTTTTAAGTTATCTTTTTATTTTATTAATATTTTCACATAACTGATCCATTAGTGGTGCTCTGATTGTGCAGTGGTTACACATTAGACTGGTAATTACAAAGTTGGGAATTCAAGAACACTAGCCACTCCTCAAAAGAAAGACAAGGTGGTCTATTCCCATAAAGATTTACAGTTTCAGAAGCCCACATATGCGATTTTTCTTTTTCAAATAAGTTTGATATTAGTTGGAATCAACTGAATGTCAGTGAGTCTTATGAGAACCTTAAAGAACTATATTTATAAGTATATTACTGTCCTTTTATCTAAAATACTGCTTTTTTTATCTGTACTCACCATGTATACTAGAAAGGTTTTCTTATTTATTTAAGCACATGCAAATTTTTTTAATTTGCTGTGGTATTTTATGATGTCATAGTCATACTTCCTTAAGAAACATAAGAAAAACTCTTGGTTTTTATCTTTAAACAAAATTAGTCTCTTCTTTAATTTGATGGAGCCCTGGTGGCACATGGTTACTAGTTGGATGTGATTCTCAAGTTCAGAAGTTTGAAACTATCAGCCAGTCCACTGGAGAAAGACGAACTTTCTACCCCCATAAAGAGTTAACAGTCGCAGAAGACCTCAGGGGCACTTTTGCCCTTTTCTGTGGAGTTGATACGAGTCTGCACTAATTTTTTCACAGTAAGCTTTTGTTAGTTTGTTTAATTAGATGGGTTTTATACTCCTTTCTCTACTTAATCTTATCCTACTTATACATAGTTCATGTATCCCTACTCACATGGTTCCTATTTGATCCTCAGTCTTGGTGGAAAAGCTTGAAGTAAACCAGATCAGCTCATTTTCCAAAATTAACCTGGAACTTAGGTAATATTTCCTTTATTATTTTTATTTTTCCATGAACATCTGGAATGTCTGTACTTTGAGTTTGAGAGTAGAGAAAAAGGGAGGAAGACTTGATATTGAAGCAAAAACTATAATTTTCAAAATGACTTGTTGAAGATTATATAATTAATGGGTATAACACTTATTTCCTTTAAAAATTAAATTTAACCATTTTATTAAATATTTAATTATATATATTCTTACAGTTATATAAGTAGCATTTTTAGAGCTCAAGAGTTTAAATATATTAAAAAGAATTGTTTAATGATATTTGTTTAATCAATTGTTTAATCAATTGTTAAACAATTGTTAATTGTTAATAATTGTTTAATCAATTTTGAGAACATTTTCTTCTTCCTTGTCCTCATTATTATTAGTTACCCACTTCCACCACTGATTTTGCACCCACTGGCCTGTGATCTTCCTGTATTCAGCATCACTGCATATGCTTCATGAGTCTGGAGAGGACTTTATAGATTGTTGTTGGACATCTGGGCTAATATTGGACTTATGACCTTGGACTGAACTGGGTTAGGATGTTTTCTTAATGTATAGTTGCTCTTGTACATGAACCTCTTACTGATATACAAATGCATAGTTATGAATTTGTTTTTCCAGTCTACTCAGACTAACACAGATTGTATAAGTGAAAGGAATTCAGACTTTTTTGAGTCTTTTCTAAGAAAGTGTGAATAGAAAAGTCATAATAAAATTATTTATCTTGATTGCAGATTCAAATTTTTGCAGATTCAACCAACGTATATGCATTTGGATAAATATTTTAGAATTAAAGTACTTGTGTATATTTTATAATCTATGAAGGTTTGTTTACAATAAACCTAAGAATTGAGTCAGGTATAACATCTATACTACCTACAGAGGCATACATTTTATTTAGTATACCTTTATTATTTTAAACAATATTTGGGTCAAATATTTTAAATGTCACAATGTATGTATTTTTTGAAATATCAATTTTTATAAAACTATTTTGTCAGCTCAGGTGTGGTTACTACTAAGTGGAGAGGCCACTACATTACAAGCACAGACTTTTGTCTCTCAGAAAATGGTTTAAAGAGACTGTGATAGATGAAATCATCTAAATATGCCATATATAATTCTACTTTAATCAATGAGCTCTATCAGACATCTATGTGGACCAATTCCATTTTTCTATGAAACAAAAACAAACAAATCTTATTTGAACAGTGCGTTTGAAACTTGCAACTCTTCTGTTTTAAGTCCAGTCCCTTCTCTTGAGGTTGGACCTATAGGTGGCAGCAACTGTTAGCTATTGAATTTAGGGGGTCAAGTGCCAATGGTTGTCTTCACATATTTTGAATTCACATATTTTGAATTCAAGTTCTTGATACTTGAAAATCAAATGTTCACTTCACATACTTTGAATTCTTTTTTTTTTTTACTCTTTGATACTTGAAAATGAAAACTTCACTTCACTTGGAATATCTTAAATATTCGTTGATACTTGAAAATCAAGTTGTCCATGGATAAAGTGAAAGATCCAACTTGAATGTGGCTGTTGCATGATTCATACACCATAGTCAACATGATGGAGACTAAAATATGGGTATGGAGATTTAAAAGTTCTGTATTTAAGAAATTATAATGTGGTGTGCAGAGTCTTTAAGGTGCATTACTGCTCTCATAGATTATTCTTTACTGTTCGTGTGCTTTGTGTATTTTTGAACCATGATTATTCTACAGTCAGTTTTTGAGATTAACATTGAATAAACGCTCTTAATATGTACTAGAAACCCTTTTTTAAAAGTTCATGAACCATCTGCTTTTCACAATGAGTATGCCAAAGAAATGTTAGTCTAATTTGAGGGTTCCCCCCCCCCCCCCAAATCACACAATACTGTCTATATTAAAATGCTGCAATGAAATAGTACCTTCAACAGGTAAATTACTGTTGAAATTTGAATGATGATATAGTGAATTTTTTGGGGGGTGGTGGTGATTGAGAGCTTAGAATGTTAACTTGTTTTTTCTAGGTGAGAAACATCTGTATTCCATAATATCCTATAAGAATCTCATAGGTTCTTGAAGAACTGAGGCATTATATTAGCGGGGTGCCACTAGTGGTTGCAAAACTATACTTTGACATGGCTGATCTGATTATATCAACTATATTTGAATTTTATAGAACTTGTAACTCAATTAATTGGGGAGATAGCAAATTTCACCAGCCATATTTCAGCCAACTGGACCCAATTATTGTATTATTTATCTTCAAGATAAATTAAAATGGAGCTTTCCTCATTAGATCTAAATTCTGTTATTATTTCAGCTACTTTGTGTCACGTATCGTGACTTGTGATCCAGAGAGTTTTCATTAGTTGATATTTCAGAAGTTGATCACCAGATTTTCTTCCTAGTGCCAGCCTATAAGACTTCTTTAGCATCAAAGCAACACTTCAGGCTTCACTTATGCTTTACTGCACATGAAGTACACTCTCAGGAATCAACCCAGTTTACCACATGTAAGGTAAGACTACAGCATGGAAACATCATTGCTGTCAGACCTGTATTGATCTAAAATATCACCTAGAGTTGATGACTAGATACTTCTAAAATAGATATTCAACAATGCAACACAAGCAGCTGTATTTGATCAAACACTTTCTACAAAGGAGTTTTTAAAACAAATACAATGTTTAGTTTGGTATTTTTATTATGTAAAAAAGTGTTGCATTCTCCTTTAGTGCATGGGCATCATCACCTAAGGGGGAACAAGAGTGGCATCACTTTGGAAACAAAAATTACAATAAACACACAGCAAGGTCTACTGAATCAAAATGGGAGGTTAAAAAATAATTTGGAATAAATATACCTAAACTTGTACTACCTCTCACTTAAAGTAGCTGCATTACTCTCTATTAGAGGAAAAACCAAAGTATCTGTTCCAGGGAACACAGTTAGAGAAACCATTAATATATAAGGACTGAACTCCTGAACTTGAAAACTGTGGACCATAGTCTCAATTTCATGAAAAATGAGAAACAAATTTTTAATTTTGCAACTATGATAAATTTTAAAGTTGATATAATGTGTGAATAACTTACAACAATTTAATAGAGACTTAATTAAAAACCTAAATGTAAACCTCTGGATGTGCAATTAGTCTCTGATAGGTTTGTCCATTTTTGCTGTTGTTTTTGTTTGAGTTAATTGGCTCCTTTTTGTGGGAGATCTTTGTGAAGGTGCTAAATGGAGAGGTGAGAACATATAATAGATGCATAGTTGCATGTCTTCCACAATTAAACATATCATAAACAAATCATCTGTAGTCTGTCTACATTTTTATTTTATTTTATACTTTATAGTCTGTCTATTTTATTTAGTTGGTACCTCAAGAAAATGTGTTGGAAAACAAAATAGGAATAATTTTAGTGGCATGCAGGAAGAAAAGCCCAATACTAGTCAGAGTGTTGGAATTTTAAAAAGTGCTTTCAAAGAATGGGATTTTCTTTCTTCCTTTGGAAAATTTTATTATGCTTTATTCTTGTGTACTTTTCACATTCTTCCTTTGTCTTGGTCATATTGTGATAACTTTCCCCATATTGTCTATTGCCTTTTCCCTAATTAGAATTGATATTTGTGTACAATCTAGCTAGTTAGGCTCTCCCTGGTAACTACCTAAACATCTTTATTTATATGTGCAAAAGTTTTCTTAACTTTTACCCTCATACAGTATTCTTTTATGATTGCCCCACCACTCAGTATAATGTTGTACAGACTTATTCATGCTATGGGATGCTTAACTGATACATCTTAAGTTGTGCCATAGTCCAATGTATATAAATACTATAGATTATTTATACATTCATGGGTTATGGGCCCTTAGTTGTTTCCATATATTTGCTATTGTGAAAAACACTGTGATGAACATGGATATTCATATAATAGCTCTTATGTTTTCTCTGGGCTATCTAACCAGATGTGAGACTAACCATGTGTTTTTAGTATTTCTTGCTTTCTAATGAAGTGCCATACTGTTCTCCTTAGTAGTTGTACCATTTTGCAGTCCTCCAGCAGTGTATAAGAATTCTGAAATCTCCATAGTCTCATGAAAATTTGTTGTTCTCTTTTAATCAGTGCCTTTAGTACTAGAATGATGACATCACATTGAAGCTTTGGTTTGCATCTTTCTAAGGGAGCCCTAGTGTCATAGTAGTTACACATTGGCTGCTAATCACTAAAGCCAGCAGTTCCAAACCTCCCACAGCTCTGTGGGGAAAACATGAGGCTTTCTTCTCCAGTACAGAGTTATTGTCTCCAAAACCCACAGAGACAATTTTCCCTATCCTATAGGGTTGCTATGAGTTGTAATCAACTCAATGGCAATGAGTTCTTTGTTTTGTTGTTGTTGTTGTTGTTGTTTAGATGGCTAAAGTGGGAGAAAAAGAGGCTTTCTTCTATGAGATTTACAGTCTCAGAAAGACTATACAGGGTTGCTATAAGTTGGACTCAATGATTATGAGCTGTTCTTGTTGTTGTAGTGGGATTTATAGCTCTTGATGAACCATGGTAATGCAGGTGGATAAACAATGGAATGCTAACCAATAGGTTGGTGGTTCAAACTCAAAAGTAACTCTATGGAAGAAAGAAGGGTCTGTCTGCTTCCATAAAGGTTTACAGTCTTCAAAACCCTATGGGACTCTGTCCCACAGGATCTGCTCTGTCCTAAAGGGTTACTATGATTTGAAAGCTACTTGATAATAGTGGACTTTGGAATAGCTAATAATCACAAGCCTTTTTTTATATACTCATTATCCACCTGGATATCATCTTTGGTGTATTACTTGTTTATGTCCTTTGTTCATTTTTAAAAATTGAATTGTTCATCTTTTCTATTGTTAAAGTGATAACATTTTGAATGATTTTAGAGATTAGATCTTTTTCAAATAGGATGGTATCTAAAATTATTTTTGTCATTTATTTTTTAATGAAATCTTTTCACGAACCAAATCATCCATTTTAGAAAGTCTCGATGATCTAATTCATAGTTTACCATTTGTGATATATTTTATAGTGAATTCATGTCCTATAATAGGTTCAGTAGATTTATCCCTATGTTTTTAATCCCTAAAATTTATAGTTTTGGATCTTATATTTAGACTTTTGATTCATTTTATATTTATATTGTGTATGGTGTGAGATAAGTCCATTACATTTTTCTTCAAGTGTAGACCCAGTTTTGAGGCACCACTTATTAAAGGGACTCTCTTATCTGCTTAATAGTATTTCATACCCTTTGTTGATATTAGCTACTCATAAATGAAGATATTTACTTCTGACTTTTCAATGCTGTCCCATTGGTCTTTGTATCTGTCATTGCACCAGTACCAACCTACTTTGAGTAGTCAGACTGGAATGTTCTGAAATGTGAAATTAAGAAGTGCTAGATCTCATAATTAGTTCTTCTTCATCAATAATATTTTACATTTCTAGAGTTTCTTTTCTTTCCATATCACACAGTGATTAGCTTTTCCATCTTGTTAAATATGTTATTGGAATTTGGATCTGGATCTTATTATTTCTTTTTGAGTAGTATTGACATTTTTGGCAGTAATTCTTTCTATGCATAAGCCTGGTAAATATTTTTCCACTTATTGATATTTCTTTTGGGTGTTTCATCATTTCCTTTGTATAAGTCTTTTATGTCCCTTATCAGAATTATTTCTATGTATTTTACCTTGGCAAGATATTATAAATGGTATGACTTATGTGATTTCATTTAGAATTCTTTTTCTTAGTATAAAGAAATCCAGCCTATTTTAAAATATTTATCTTGTATTCTTTTCCTCTGATAACCTTTTCATTAATTCTTATATATTTTACTTAGGTTCTTGGGGATTTTCTATGTGTATGATCATAGTATTTATGAATAATGATAGTTTTAATTATTCCTCATCTATTTCAATATTTTTTCACTGTTTTGCCTTATTGCTTTGTTTAAGACTTCTAGTATTATATTGAATGAGAGGAGTGACAGAGGGGAGGCTTATCTAATTTCCATTCTTAATAAGAATCATTTAGTTCTCCGTCATTGAGGATTTTTTATTTACCCTTAATTGTGTAACATTAATCTGAAAGAACTTTAAAACATTAATCTGAAAGAACTTTTAGAACTACCACAGTTGCTGTGGTAGTCATGTGCTTATGTTAATTTTATGATTGAAATGTAGGGGTGGAATCTAGCCTGTTAATCTGGAGATAGCTATTGAGCAGCCAATGAGGCCTCTATGTGGGCATGGCTTTCTCCTGAGACTTCTGGGAAATCTCGTGATATTTCCCTCGTGAAGATGAGAAGCAATCTTCCCCAGTTGTTGGGAGTTAGTCTCAGAGATGAATAATAATGGACAAGACAAGCTGGCAGCATTCGAGAAGCTGGAGGAGCCAGTGGAGAGACCACACAGCTTTGCCTTGATGGAGCCAGACCTCTGAAGCTGGGGCAGCCAGATGGAGACCTCTGCCAGGATGAGTTGCTTCTGCTGTTGATGGACCCTGAGCCCTGGAGATGAGGTTCCCTGCCAGCACCCGGGATTCTGCACTCACTGACCTGTGACTTCGTTGAGTTGGAAGAAGCCTTTATAGACTGATTTCGGGCATATGGGTTAATATCGGACTTGACTTTGTATTGGACTAAATTGGTATGCCTTCTTAGTGTCCCATTCCTTTTGTATATAAACCCTTTCCTTACATCTACATGCATGTCCTTGAATTTGTTCCTCTAGTCTACCCGGACTGACACATTATGGTACTGAAAGTGGGTTACTAGAGGAACAAATCATAAGATGGAAAGTAGAAGCTTGTTTGGCTTGTGCCTCGTGGTATTGTTACTTCTTTGGCTAAACAGAAGTCAGATATGTCCTGGGAGTTTACTGAGTTATTTTCTGGAAACAATATGGGAAGTTAAAGTTTTGATTATTTTGTTTGGATGCTGTCTTTCATTATTTCTATATAAAATGAATACTGTTAATGTATGTCTTGAACTCAGGGGTAAAAACTGTCTTTTAAATGTCTCAGAACATATCCTGCTAAAGGAGAATGGTTAAGAAGGTCAGAATGCCTGACCAAAAGAAGGGATCTATTTTGATGCCTTCAGAGACCTAATTCAATGTTTTTGTGTAAATAGTAGTTTAAATAAAGATATAGATAAGCTCAATAAGTATTGACCTTGACTGTTTTGAGAATTAAGTTTGATTTCTGACTATGCTGTTTATACTGATTTCTTATGCCTGTTACTGTAAATATAAGAATGTATAGACATGTTTATTGGGGAGTATGAAAGAGTTTGCAGATCCAGTTACTTCAAGCCAAGCATTGACCTCTAGAGGGTTTAGGACTTAGCATCAAAGGCATCTCTGAAGATATTAACCACACCTTGTGCTTAGATGTGGTTACCATACACCTGAAAAGAATTCTCAGAAGAAAGTAGCCCCACCCAGTCTTTCAGAGTACTCAGGATACTTGTAGTCTGAGAGAAGGTCAGACTGACCGATAAAGAAGGATAGAGTCTATTTCCTTGGAAAATCCTGACTAGTGATTATCTTCAGGAGCAAAGGAATCTGGAACCATGAAGATAAATCCTCTCTGGGTCTGAATGTTAAAGGAAACTTGTGGCAGGCTGAAATGCTTGTTAGGTGACCACCCAGGTTTACTGTTTGTCGGTGAAAGCAGGAGAAATGTGGCAATAGAGAGCCGGGTTGACTTTGGCCACTGACACACATGGACTTTATTCACAGGAAATAGAGGAGGCGAGAGTGGGTTGACTGGTCTGAAGTTCATGACCTAGTATGAGAGAGCTAGGCATGTTCAGAATTTGTTGTGACCTTGGTCTAAAGAGAAGGCAACCAATGGTGACGTGGTGAGGCTAAGTGAAAAAGCCCACATTGGGTTGACCAGAACCTGACCAGAGGAAGAGATGTGATTTGAGTCTGTGAACTGACTTTAGGGATGGCCTGTCCTGATTTAACTTTGCTAATGGATACACACTTCATGAGTTTCCAAATGGAATGAAGATTCTTCACGTTGAAAGATATGATCGTTTCCTCAGAACACTGGGTTGGTATAAGTGGGCAATACAGAAATTAGATACCCAAAATGGGGGAATGAAGGCATGAAGTGGTTAGCTTGCAAACTCTTATAGGTGGTGGAATATATATTCCTAGGATTATAGGATCAAGGTATAGATATTTTGTAACTACAATTGTAAGGCACAGGATATCTTTTGTTTTGTTCATTTATAGAATGTTATTTTTAAATGATGGTGATGCATGTTGAGTGGTATGCATTTTAGTTTTATCCTGTTAGGTATAGGTATGATTTTATTGTTTATTTGAAGGTTACATATGGTTACAGAGTTAACGCTTTGTTCTGATGGAGTAGACACATATTCTGGATATGGATTTGCCTTCCCTGAATGCAATGCTTCTGCCCAAACCACCATTCATGGACTTACAGAATGCCTCATCCACTGACATGGCATCTCACACAGCATTGCTTCAGATCAAGGAACTCACTTTACAGCAAATGCAGTGCAACAATGGGCCCATGCCCATGGAATCCACTGGTGATATCATGTTCCTCATCATCCTGAAGCAGTTGGCTTGATAGAATGATGAAATGGGCTCCTGAAGACACAACTGCGACGCAAACTACGTGGCAACAACTTGTGAGGCTGGGGCAGTGTTCTCTAGGAAGCTGCATATGCTTTAAACCGATGGCCAATATATGGTGCTGTGTCTCCAATAGCCAGGATTCATGGGTCTAGGAACCAAGGGGTGGAAACTGGAGTGGCACCACTCACTATCACTCCTATTGACCCACTTGCAGCATTTTTGCTTCCTGTCCCAGCAACCCTATGTTCATCGGGAGGTCCTGGTCCCAAAGGAAGGAACTCTCCCACCTGGAAACACAGCATGGATTCCACTGAACTGGCAGCTGAGAATGCCCCCTGGCCACTTTGGGCTTCTCATGTCCTTGGATCAACAGATCAGGAAGGGTGTCACTGTATTGAGTGGTGTGATTGATCCAGATTATCAAGAAGAAATTGGACAGGTGTTACATAATGGGGGTAAAGAGGAATATATCTGGAATCCAAGATATCCCATAGGCCGACTCTTAGTGCTACCATGCCCTGTGATAAAAGTTAATGGTAAATTACAGCAACCCCATCATGACAGGACATCTAATGACCTAGACCCCTCAGGAATGAAGGTCTGGGTCAGCCCACCAGGCAAAAAAACCACAACCAGCTGAAGTGATTGCTGAGGGTATAGGTAGTACAGAATGGATAGTAAAAGAAGGTAGTTCTACCTACCAATTATGACCACGTGATCAATTGCAGAAGTGAGGTTTGTGATTGTTCATGTATTTTCTGTTTATGAGCTTATTGAATCTTTTCTTTGCTCAAGTATGATATATCAGCTACAATTGGACTCAGTGTGTTCTCATTTATATATATGATAGATGTTTGATGTTAAGTATAAATTTGATTTCATTGATGTCTGGAAATTCTATATGGGTACAAAATTGTGTACAGGTGCCATGTTGGCAAGGGGTGAATTGTGATGGGTAGGTTTGTTATGCTAACATGGCCACAGAAGATTGGTGGGTCTGTTGTGATGGCACGGCCAATGAACACAGGGGATGAATTGAAGGGCAGAGATAGGAAGGGCTTGATGAGTCCTGCCCTCTCTCTTGCTTCCGGATCTTTGGACCAGAGAGCTGCCTTGTTCATCCTGTGCCTTGACCTCTAAGCAACTGATATTTGATTGATTTACACTCATAGGTCTCATATCTTGGACTAAGTCCTCATTATAACTTCTTTGTACTCAGTATACATTCTTTAGGCCATTTTCCTCTGCCTTGAGTTGGGTGAATTGCAGTTACTTATCCCTTAATTGAATGTCCCGGAAAATTCCAGACAAATAAATTATGCCCATCAGAAAACACTCTGAGTTTACAAGGGAAAAGTGCCTGTAAGAAGATCAGTTCCTTTTTCCAAAATAATTCTCTTTATCTGTTATACTTTCTCAACATTTTAAATGTATTCTACACACAAAAAGAGGGATACACTCACATAATCAAATTAATCAGAGGTTGTAGGTACTAAATCACCTAACAGGCCTCTCTACAAATTATAGTAATTATGCAACCTCAGTTTTTTACTAAATTTTCCAGATGCCTCTGTACCAATGTAAAGTCATGTGACTACATGTGACAGAGTAGAACTTCCCTCCAGGGTTTTCTCAATAGATCAGCATGTCTTTTTCCTGTAGAACTGCTAGATTAGCAAGTTTTGATTTGCAGCTGTGTGTTTAACCATTTCTATACCACGGTTCTTTAAATAATCATATATATTGAATGTGATTTCATGGGAGGGAAATGTCCCCAATGATTGAGTTGACCAGACTAATTGACTAGGGTCAACTACCACAGTCTTAGCTTTGTTGTACAATAAAATGGTAATAATCTTCCCACCCATGCTGGTGGGATCCTCATTTATCTTAGTTTTGGAGCCTAGCTGTAGTTGTTCAATATATACTTGACTTAATGAATCTTTAAGAAAAATACTGGAAAGATTTATAGATTATTATGCCATAAAGTGTTTAGCTTTTTTCATTTTAGAATTAAACTCAATTTCATCCAAATATTCTGGTTTGCTGAAGTTTAACTAAGTTTCTTAACCTTCTGGGAGTTTTCTCTGTCTCTATTTATTTTCTAGTATTATAGGGTAGAGAATAGATCAAATCACAAACATATAACACTAATTTTCTCATATTGTCAGCTAGAAAACAGTATATCTTTATCCCAAGTAAAATGCTTTCCACTTTCCCTCATTCTTGAGTGTTCTAAGGTATTGCAAGATTTTGCTGTCTTCTTTTAACAGCTATAAAAATCCTTTAGAGCTTTGACCAGGAGATAAAGAGTAAGAGTCAAGTCACTAGTGATTGTTTTCCATCTGGCTGCCCCATAAAATTTATGTAGCGATCACTGAACATATCTTCTAGTTCTCAGCTTCTCTCCACCCTCCCCCCCCTCCACCATTTCTGCTGATACTATTTACTTTTCCTCCATTGGATCCACAGGATAGAAATATAAATGAGGGTGCCAATCAATGTTATCAGCTATCCTCCTGGGTAGTAGTGTGGTCTGAAATGAAGCAGCATCAGAGTGTGAAAGTATTTACCTTTATTTTGGATGGATATTTTAAAGCAAAAAATCTTACACAGAAATGCTTTTTAAAAAGTGTTTTCAAAAATAAAGTCAATGGCATACACTGGAACTTATTATTTTTCTAACTGGGAGGGAGATTTTAAAAGAGAGATGGTAATTGGCACAATACTGAAAAAAGTATTTTTTCTACCTATTACTTCAAACACAGAATTGGGAAGTAGTAGATCCAGTGCCGCCAATGGTCTCTTCTTGGTGATTTATGTTTAGAGAGCATTACTGTGTTTAAAGAGTGATAAAAAATGTCTCAGAAATGGATTAACTAGTCAAATGCAAGTTTGTTACTTCTTTAAAAAACTACCAACTCTAAACCACCCCTCTCATTTTCTCATTTCCTCTATAGATTTTTCAAAATAAAACTAGTCAAAGAGATCATTTAGAAACATTTCATATTTTGTGGAGACTAGTTCAAACGTTTTCCCCAAACTTCTTTTTCTAGTCTCCTGTCAGACTTCTGCCAAGTAACTGACTCTGTTACTTTGCTTTCTGGGATGCGAACTTTTTTGGCCCAGGATCTCGTCAGCTTGACTGTCCCGCCCCTGGTTTGGGGACTCCCTCCAGCATTCCTTAATGCATCCAAGCATGTTATTACAAGTTTTACTTGAGAAGGGCATATTTACTTATCACTTAGCATATTTTCGCTTTTAAGTCAAAAGTTTTTTCTTTTGCAAAATAATGATAGCGAAATAAATTAAAGAATGAGGTGTAAGGTGGGGGTGCTGTGGGGTGGTAAAAACGAGAAAGAACACAAAGTTCATTATTATAGCAATTGCCAAATGTGCATAAAGTGCATGTGTGCTTTGGGGAATAAAGTTTCTGCTCTCTTATACATAGAAACCATGATGTTCTGCACAGCTTAGAGTTTTGTCTTTGTAAATCACTACAAGGATTCATGGCAGAGGAGTGAAGTAGCAGAGTGCAGACTTGAGCTACTCACCCAGCTTTAAGGTGTGCTTATGTTTTCTTCTCTTTTCAAAAGGGAGGGTATAGGAGTATGGGAAAACACAGCTACACCATGTTTGTGTTGTCGGGTGAAGTCTAGTTGATGCTGCTTAATATCGATTTCATGGGACAGAATAGCAGCACCTCATCGAGTTTTCTAGACTATAATCTTTCTACCTGTGTTAGTCTGGGTTGACTAGAGAAACAAATTCACAAACATTCATATGTGTCTAAGAAAGAGCTTTATATCAAAGATTAATTGTATATTAAAACACATCCCAGCCCAGTTCACATAATGTCCCTAAGTCTGATATTAATCCATATATCTGTTACCAGTCTATAAGTTCCTCTTCCAACTCACTCAATATTTGCAATGACACCAAATGTGGGAAGATCACAGGACAGTGGGTGAAAAGTCTGGTGGGTCCAGTGGCAGTGGAGGCATCTCAGTGCTAGTATGGGTCTACACATGATTCCTACAGTTCCAGAGCTCTGACTCCATCAGTGTAGCTCCATGTGACTTGTCAACAGGAATATCAAGCAGGGCGAGTATGTGCCCTGTCTCCAGGAAGGAAGATGGGAGTTCCCAGAATCCCCAGGAGAAGGCCATGCTCACACAGAGGCCTCATTGATTATGACCTGATTGACAAACAAGATGCTTGCCCTTCCTCAAGTTGACAGTAGATTATCTAACTGCTACATTATCCAAGACCCATAGTGAACAGCTGACAGTTTGATCAGAAACTGATCACTTTATTGTTGGCATTACAAATGTTCCTTTCACCATGTTATGGAGTTGGACTGTGAGTCACTAGGTGGAGCAAATAATGAAATCAATTGCCTGAGAAGCAAAAAGTTAGAGATTGGAATCTACCTAGAGGTGCCTTGAAAGCAAGGCCTAGTGATCTGCTCAACAAAAATAAACCACTGAAAACACTATGTAGCACAGTTCTTCTCTGGCACACATGGGTCACCTTGAGTTTGAATTATGACATTGCCATGAGTTTAGTTGAATCAATGACAACTAAATTTTCTATTGAGTTGGAACAAGAAAGCAAGGACATTCTAATGATGCCAGAGCAGGAACTTGAGGTAAGTTAGACTGGTGTTGGTTGACTTTACCGTGACTCAGATTGAAGGGTAATGTTCAGCAATTTATTAAGGTATTAGGTGAAGACAGAAGAAGATAAAATTTGCAAAGACAAAGCATTTGACCATCGTGTTTTTAAAGTAGATAGGAATTTCCTTGATTAGAGCTGACAGTTCATATTAGAGTTTACCATTTTTATTGTCCAAGTCTATGGATTTTCCAGATGGAGGAAAACCAGAAATTTTTACTCACATCAAGAATTGCTATCTCAGAAACCCACAAGGGCAATTCTATTCCATTTTACAGATTTATATCTATCAGTCAGCATACACTGAATGGTTTGCATTTGGAATTATATGAACCTACCTTTATACACACATATCATTCTTGGACAAAGTACAGCCAGAATGCTCCTTGGGAGAAAGGCTAGAGAGACTTGGTCTCAAATATTTTGGATATTCCAGTCCCTGGAAAAGGCCATCAAGCTTGGTAAAGCACAGGGTTAGCAAAGGACAGGAAGACTCTCAATGAGATGAATTGACAGTGTCTGAGACAATGAGCTCAAACATAAGAGCAATCATCAGTGTGGCCCAGGAATTGACAGAACTTTGTTCTCTTGTATATAAAGACCTTGTGACAGTTAGGTTTTATATCAACTTGGGTGAACCAGGATTCTTCCATGTCCATTCCATTACAGGCATTGGTAAAGCAACAAAGTAGTTGTGGGAAGAATATCACTACCTTAATCTGTTGTCCTTGATAAAATTTAAAGAAATTTCTTTTAGAGTTTTTCCTAATTTTAATATAAATTGACAATTGTGCAGAAGGTAGCTAATATTACTGTAGGAGTTGAATCCTGCATATCTAGGCTTCATGGTACATCACCTGCCAATCCTAGAAAGTATCAGTAGACTACCTAAGAATCATTTGGCATTGTTACTCCCATTGGTCTTGAGGTGTTTATCTGTTCTGAATTCCATGTGTTTTCAGTTCTTATATGTACCAGTATATGTGGCATTTACATAATGGGTGTCAGTTTGAGGATTCAGAGTGATGGGTTGGAGTCCAGCCTGTCAATCAGAGCCAACGAAGCCTTTCTGTGGGTATGGTCTTCTAAGGATTTTCAGAACTCCTGTATTCCTCCTTGGAGGCAGGAGACTTTATCTCTGTTCACTCTCCCTGGGAGACATTGCAGCGGACAGGACACATGGAACTCTACTAGTGCCTGGAGCTGAAGGAACCACATGGAGTACTTGCCAGTGCTGAGATTCTTCTACTGCTACTGGAATCATAAGACTTTCCATGCAGAGGTCTGTGATCATCCTACATTCAGCATCCTTGCATGTGTTTCGTGAGTCTGGAAGATTTTATAGATTGGTATCAGACAGATGGGTTAATAACATGCTTAAGGACTTGATCTGGACTGAGCTGGGATGCTCTCTCAATATTGAATTGCTCTTGTACATAAAGTTCTTTCTTATACACATATGAGTATCTATATATATATATTTTCTATAGTCTACTCAGTCTATCACAGTGTATAGGCTCTGGTGTAACTGGATTTGAAAGTTAGAATTGGGGTCATGATAGTTGGGGGGAAGGAAGCAATAAAGAAATAGAGGAAAGTTGTATGTTTCTTTGGTGCTATTCTGCACACTGACTGGCTCGTCTCTTCCTTGTAACCCTTCCAAAAGGGGATGTCCAGTTGCCTACAGATGGGCTTTGGTACCTTATCCCATCAATACCTTATGATCATACAGTCTGGTGTGCTTCTTCCATGTGAACTTTGTTGTTTTTCAGCTTAATGGCTTCTTGTTTGCCTTTAAGTCTGTCAGAGCACAGACACTGTAACTTTTGATAGCTGGGCAGCATCAGCTTTCTTTACCACATTGGCTCGTGCATCCACTTTGCCATCAGTGGTTGTGTCATGGAAGGGGAGCATCACAAAATCCCAGGTTATTACAACAAGGTGTTCTTGCATTGAGGGAATACTTAGTCGAGGCCCAATGTCTCTCTTCTGCCTTAATACTTAACATATAAATATATTTACATAAATTTATTTCCCTATAATTATATAAAAATATATTTTCATATGTACATGTCTGCATTTAGGCTTCTATAAATGCCCTTTTCCTCCCAATTCTTTCCTCTATTTCCTTTTACTTTCCTCTTGCTCCACTATCCTGTTTGGCCTTTATTCATGTTTCAGTAATTTCTCTCAGCTACTTTGTTCTTAATTAAGCCCCAGCAGGCATCCCATATCCTCCTTGCCGCCACTTTTAGATGGCTTATTCTGTCTTTGTCCATGGGTTTGTCAAGATCCCACTCCCCCCCCCCCCATCTCCCCTCTCCTATGTTCCCGAGAACTCTCAGTCCCATTGTTTACTCTTCTGTATTGTTTATCCTGCCTGTCTTATCTATATAGGCAGACAGAAAAGATACCAGCAGGGTAAGGGGAAGGTTGACGAGAATGGGGAAACTGATAACAATGATCTAATTGTAAGCCCCTCCCAGGAAGACGGACAACATAACAGTGGGTAAAGAGAGACAGTGGTTGATGTAAGACATGAAAACAAATTATAAATTATCATGGGTTCTGGAGGAATAAAAGGAGGGGGAGGGGAGAAATGAGTTTATATCAAGGTCTCAAGTAGAAAGAAAATGTTTTGAAAATGATCCAACATATTTTCAAATGTACTTGACACAGTGGATATATATATATATATATATATATATATATATATATATATGGATTGCTATAATAGCTCTAAGAGACCCCAATAAAGTGATTTTTTTTTTAAAGTTTCAGAAACCCATGGGTTTTTTTTTATCATATCTATACGGTAGAACTGAGTTAGCAATGACTCTATAGCAGTGAGTTACATTTGGGATATTCATCACTAATCCAGAGGTTAGTATAAATGGCAGAGTTTATGTCTTGACTTCAGTTCCCCATTCTCACCCACCAAGAAGGCAGAAAGAACTAGTGCATACAAGGCATCACCATTTTCCTTCTAAGTAACAACAAAGTCTTGCAAGTGAACCACAAGCAGCCAAACTCAGATTTCCAAGAAAACCTCACTATTTCCCTGTTAATTTCTGGGCCCTTTAGAATCAAATTAGAACATCCACCAAATACCTATTTGTGCAAACATTAATTTCAAGAGGATTTAAACATAGCCACATTTTGCTTTTGCTTATCACATCAAGCAGAGGTGCCTTCCACTGTGTAATCACAACAATGAAGCCACATGGGTGTTTATAAAGGAGTCAGGCACCACAAAGCTGGAGAGGGAGAGGGAGGGAGAGAGAGAGAGAGAGAGAGAGAGAGAGAGAGAGAGAGAGAGAGAGAGAGTCATTTGGTAGAGCGCAGCTTCATTCCACTCTGCATCCACCATCTTGCAGTCTTCCTGCAGCATCTTGCTACCTGGACATCAGTGTTTGCAGTTACATGGGTCAGAAGAGGCCTCCACCTTCCGTCTGACCCACAGGCTTGAACTGGGCTAGATTCACAGCCGCAAGGATAGCCATTTCTTGATATAAATCTCTTCATACACATACAGGTGTCACTCGGTTTGCTTTTCTAAAAAATTCAACCTAACATAGTCGTTGTGAGTTTGACTGACTCAGTGGTACCTAACTCAACATGTGTTGAGTGTTTGACACATGATAATATTGTAAATATCATTTTCATTTTTCTTTTTATATGACCTTAGCACTTTATTAGAGCTTGCCTAAAAGGAGTCAATTTGTGAAGATTTTGAAAACTGATGTACCTTGGAGGATATCTTTTCTCCATGATTATATATGTACTTAGCTTGCAGTTCAATATGTCACTAGGATAATAAATATATGGCATGTTTTGTAGTGTTTAGATAGCTGTGAATTATTATTTAATACACAAGAGTATTGAGAAAATTGGAAGAAGTTGAAACACAAGAATGTCTCCATATCTCCTTTGGTTCAAGTTACATATTCCTAGTTCTAAAATTGATCATTTATTTTGAATTATCTTAAACAATCTGAAAATAAGTAATCCATTTCTGTTGCTATTTATTGTAGCTATTTTTGTGCCCTGTGGGTTAAGCTTTCTGGCACGTGTTTTAAATAATGCTTTTCTCTCCACATTAGTTAGCTATTCTCACTGTCCCTGCCCTTCTGCCTTCAGCCAGCTGTTGAAGTCATCTAATGCTGGCAACTTTCAATCCTCGCTGGGAAACCATCTCAGCTCCAGGTGGGGTGGGGGAGGGAAGGGATGCACAGCTATATTTCAACTGAAGCAGAGATCATATGGACCTGGCATCCATTCCGATGTATTTTTTTTTCTCACAAGTAATTGCTTTCTGTTTCTAAAAATCAGGTTTTGTAATCCATAAAGGAAAAAGAATGCTTAGGCTAAAAGTTACAAGAGAGGATAACTGGAATGGTTGCTATGTGCATTGAAAGACGTGTGAATGTGTGTGTGTGTGTGTGTGTGTGTGTGTGCTTGCATGTGCGCATGCTCATACACAGAAACACACACGGATAAATTAAAAAGAATACACCAACCCCTTGCTTGGTTTAGCAATCCAGACAGACCCCGAGAAGAGGACGTGCTACTTTATTCTCAGGGGAAGCCTTGTTTGCTTGTTCACTGTCTTTCAGGGTAAGATCTGGGGGAAATTCACCTGTCTGATGCAAAGTTAAACTGCAGGCTTTAATATGACAGCATGGGAACTTATGTTTATTAATGAATACAACATACTACTCTCTTTGATTTGAAAGCTTTCACTCTGTTGAAAAGATTCAAAAGGCCTCGCTTCCTGCACCAGCAGCATTCCTTTCTCCATCTCAGTGGTTCCCCTACCCAGCTGCTCTGTCTCATTAACAAGCATTTGACCACTGCAGCAGCTTGGGAGTGTTGACACTTGAAAGGCGCAGGCAGGCGTGGGCAGGCCATCAGCTATAGCAACAGGAAACTGCCCTGGAGACAACACTGAGAAAATAGCAGCTGCACAAGCCAAAGTCAGAGCAGACATAAAGGACTGCCGTTACGTTTGCTGGTCTAGGATAGCATGTGTGCCTGTGGGCCGGAATGCACTCATCATTTACTGTATTTATGAAAGATGAAGGCTGCACTTGACATGTTTCAGACTCTGCATTTGTTGACACTCCAGAACTCATTTTTGACTCAGTGTTCCCTACCTTTAGGCTTTAAAAATCTTACTCTTACTGCTTCTTTATTCTAATAAAAGCAATATTGACTTGGTCAGTTTTATGAAAGTGATACTTGAATTATCTAACAATATTTTATATATCTCTCATTAGAAGAACTCAAAGTATAGATGACTAATTAAACTATTTCATGCAATGTTTGAGAGAAGTATTTTTCTGAATGTCTTTCATCCATATTCAAGCATACTAAAGCATTGTTTTAAGAGAATAGGTAAACATAAGCAGTTGTCCAAAAATTAATTCATAAAGAAAATGGCCTTTTACAAAATAAGCAAAAGAGATATCATTCTCTTAAGAGGTATCATTCTGTCAATCAAAAATGTGATGATGGGCTATAAATGAAGTTAGTTGATGATGCCATTCCTGTTATCATCACTGTAATAGACAATAATAATTATTATGTATATATACACTAATAATGTGTTCTTTTAAATAATTTATATTTAAGTACATTTGTCTATAATTCATATTATAAGCTATCTCAGCTCATTCACATTTTCACTCTAAAGTGATCATTTGATAAAAAATCAAGTTTCTTTAAAATTATTGCTTCTTAATATTTCTTAGGTGCAGCACATTTTCCAATTCTACCTTAATTGTTTACCTGAATTTTCTTTCCCTTTTTAAGTCTTAGGAAAAGAGATGAGTGTTCCCACAACCCTGGAAATTTATCTACTTCATAATGTGGTTGAATCATAAATATCCTGATTAGTCATTAAGCTGGTTTCATTTGACTTAAGTTTTTCCATTCAAATCACATTGGTTCACATCCATACTTCTTTCTCCAATTTTTAAATTTGGTCTGCATAAGAGAGCTTGAAGAAGTTTGTGAAAATTTTTGAGCTAAAAGATAATGGACTAGTGCATTTGTTTCACCAATTGATTTTGGCCAATATGATGCTTATCTTGTTCCCAGTCAAAGTTTTAAGAAGCCATCTATAACTTTGCAAGTGTCTTGGAACTGTGCCACTATGAAGATAAACCAGGTCAATATTGTTAGTGACCATAGGTTGAAACATTGAATTACTGAATTATAGCCATTCTGGACTGCCTACTTCAGGTAGTCCACCACTGATCACAAATGCATGAACAAGTCTTAAGAAAATCAGTAAAACAAGACGCAGAACAGCAGAGCCACTATCTAATCCATAGTCTAATAGCTAACTCTTTAAGAATACCGTTTAGCTTGTCAGTTAGCAGAGGTCTGGTTTGAATCCAAAATTCTGTCTTGCTCATGACGCTTGAATATATTTAAACCTCTGAATTGTATAGTTTGTGAAATTTGGCAATAAAGCTGTTAAAGAATATTAGATATTATAATTGTACTAGCTCATGTGAAGTGTGTAATACAAGGTTGCTTATTATTGGGAAAGAAGAAAGGATATGATATTTAGAGTCATAAAGTCATAGAACATTAGATTAGAAGAAGATCTACAAGTTGAATAGAAACCATTGAATTATCGCTTCTCGGCCTTTTGGCTAAGATCAAGTGAAACTATTGCATTCAAGGTCTTGAAAGCCAACATAAGGAGTTTAACTAAGTTAGAAATGTTTTAGAATTTCTGCCAACTTTTGAGCAGCTTTGAGCAAGTGTTTTGTAATAGACCAGGAGAGAGAAGATCAAGTTTGGAGGTGTTTTAATAAAAAGGTGACTTAAATGATGAGAAAGAATTGCTATATAGAATCTATTCTGAGTAGGGTGTTCTGGGTAACAAGGATGGGTTTCCTAAACTGTGTCAAAAAGATTAGGTGGAAGATGATGTACCCTGCTGAAGACAAACATCAGTATAATATTTCAAAACTTTCACCTGAAATATTTATGTTATTTTTAACAAATTATCTATTTGAATTGTCCAACTGTTTGCTGTAGACAATTCCATGTGTTAGAAGACACTTTCTACTTTGAAATAACCCTAAGCTCCACCGCAGTGTGTCCCTGGACAGCTTTATAGCTTTGAGTGGAATATAGATAAACGGCTGCTTGTTTCCATTTCATGCTTTGGTTTTCCAGGTGCAAGTTGTATAGCTACTCATCGTTATTCAAATTGGAAAACATTTTATAAGCTTTCAGCATGTCAGGCTTTGTGATTTGGATAAAATTGGATTTTGGAGTTTGTTGTGTGACTTTAATATTTTCCTGTGCTGAGTGTAACATACACACACATAGACACAGTAATACAAAGCAAAACCAAACACATGTTCTGTTCAAAATGTCTTCTGAGTTATATGTGCTGTAGTTTGAATTGTGAAGGAGAAAATTTTTTGTTGTGCATAATTGTTATGCAAATATTATCATATTTGCAAAAGTTCTTATAGTCTTATTTTCCTATGATTTAGGAATGCCACAATATGTATGCCTAATGCTCCCGTGGGTGCCAGTTATCTGTTTGCATGGTAGGTATTTGTTGTTTCCTGAAACTATTTTATTAGTAAATTATCCAGTTATCATATAATTCAATAGGTCAGTTATATCAAGCAGTGTTGTGTAATCTCTGCCATAATTAGTTTCAAAGCATTTTATTTATTTTTTTCCTCCTAGGTATCATTTCCTTTTACCTTTGTTGCCACACTCCCCAGAAAATCTTATTCTAATATTGTCTGTATAGATTTACCCATCGTGGTTTTCATATACTGATAAGCATAGAAAAATACGTAACAAAGAATCAAGGAAAACAAAATACAACAGAGATAAACCCTAATCTGAAAAAAAAAACCCAGAAAATATTAAAAATCAGGTCAAACAACAAGTTTGTCAAAAGCAAGATTAAATAAGGTTTAAACCATCCAAATCAGATTTGTCATTTTATTCTACTACAATCATCTCTGTAACATTCTCTGTCTAATAACCTGGCATTCTCATCTCTTGATTAGGGTCAGAGAGAAATCACTGGAGGTTTTTTCCACATGTAGATCCTGCAAATGTAATTTGGACTTCCATTGCTATCCATTACCTTTTGCATACCATAATTTTACAATATACATTTTGGAACCATCACCTCCATTAGATTTTATTATTAATAATCCTAGGATCATAGCTGTTAGTGTGCTTCTTCCACTTGGGTTTAGTTAATGACTCACTTACTTGTTTGAAAACAAATCTTTAAAACCCTAGATCAGAGGTACTCAGTATATCATCGATTGCAATCTACTAGCCAGTCACAAATGTTGTATGGGTAGATTGCAAAGCATTAAAAAAATAGACATCAAGCTATCTTACTTGTGATGGGATTGCTGACTAGAAGATAGTGATCGACATACTGAGCACCTCTGCCCTAGAAGCTATTTTTTTCTGATAGCCAGACACCATTTAATGTCTTCACTGCACCCTTTTGTCATACTCATGCAGTTCCTTCATGAGGACACATTGCACAGGGCCATGTCAATTGTTTTTAGATTGGTGCTAGGATTAAGTGTGAATCCCAAATCCATTCCTAAATCTTTCTGCCTCGGGTACACCATCAAGACATTTTTATTATTTTATGTTAGATGTAATCTTATTGATCATGTCCCAGGAACAAAGGGCTCTTTTGTTTATAGTGTCATTGATTTAGCCTTGGGTAATATATTTAAAAGACAATTGAAAAAGAGAGATTAAACAAGTTTGTGCTAACTACAAATCACAACACATGGATTACTGTCTTATACAGAATAAATTCTTATGTGACTCAATAGTGTTTACAGGTATGGTTTACAGGAAAACACAATAGTGTTTTCAGGCAATGCTTACAATCATATTCACTGACAATTTCAGACCTAGGTCTTCTAGAATAATACATATTTTAATAAAGCAACAAAGGCATTGAAGTAATAAATCAATATTAATTCACCCACTGACAGTGCAATGCTCTTGGCATAGCTGTCTTCTGCTTCTTTATACACCTATTCATTCTGGTCTTAAGTCTGGTTGCAGATGTGTTTGAGGTAGAGCCCAGTTCACCTAGAGGGACTTCCACATCACATTACTCATGTATGGCCTTTGGAGTATGTTTGCACCTGGAAGATCCAGGGTTCAGTGGTCCAGTGCTCTATGGGACTTGGCCTGGAATCTCAGGCGATGTATAGGAACTCAAAATCATGTGCCCTATTAGGAGTATAGTCCCAGGAGTACTATCCCTTTAGGTCTACAAACGTATTATTAGTTAGGGCTGAGCCTGGGTGGCGTAGTGGTTGTGCGCGGGACTGCGGCCCACTGGGACAGAGGTTCAATTCCAGCAGTGAGGCTGGGCCTCCTACTCCCACCAACGGAGAGCAGTGATGTCCCCCCCCCCAAAAAAAATATTATTAGTCTTTCCCTCCCTCTGCTGGGAGGTTCCCCCCCTTTCTACCAAGAGATATGCATCTCACTTCTCCAAGGTAATGCTCCCCTTCCCCCTCTTGATTGATTTTTCCATCAATATTACTGAGTGACAGATTTTAAAGAAATCACTGTATCAACACAAGGGTCAGCTTGACACTAGAGAGGGAGATTATATATATGTATACATATATATATTATAATAGTGTACTTAGTAAAGGTTTATACAGCAGTTTACGTTCAACATTCTCTACAGAAACTGTTCAGTGAATTTGGTTACATTTTTCACAATCAATGATCATTCACATCATTTCTTTTCTGGTTATTCCAATTGGAGGCATTAGCTTTTGATTGAGGCAACATACTGCCTTGACTTCAGATGGTTCTGAATGGTTCCAGAAAATTACTATTGACACTCCTGAACTTGTTATTTACTTTCTTGCCACTGGTCTTATTGAATGATGAGTTCCCTCGCTCATTTTAAAAGTTCCCTCAGACTTGGCCTCAGGCAGAGAAAATAGCTATTTTCTACCTTTCTCCAGGTCTTCATTACCATACAATAAACTCTATATTTATTATAGATCTGCTGAACTAATTTTGCCCAAATAATGAATACATTTGAATGTAAAGTTCCTCTCTACTGTCTAAAAGAAATCTTGTGCATATAAAACCATACATAACATTCTTGGAATACAGATGTGCCTAATTTCTTAATTAAAAACAACAAAATAATCCCCTGTAAGAATTTCTTAAAACAAATAGAAAGTAAGTTACCTGTTTAATTATGAAATCTTGGTCTCACAGGGGATTTGAACTGGATAAGAAACCTGAAGCAGATTTAATAATATCTATTACCTTGTAACTGAGAAAGGAGATCTAGAAACCATGAAACTTGTCTATACTCACACATTCCTGGTGGCCAGTTTGGGCCCAGATCCCAGACATTGTATTTTCTACCTCATTCCTTCTTCATTGCATGAACAGAAATGGCAGGTGTCATCTAAGCAGAAAAACAGAACCCTACAGAGAGCAGTTGTCCGACATTATGAGTGATGTGTGAGCCAGCTGTGCATTCTATGCTTGGCGTTCATCAGAGACACAATTTCAAGTGCTTAACTGCTTTAACCACAGGCGCTCAATCTCTTTAGACATAGGGCACATTTTTTGATGTATAGACCATTCATTAAGGACAAAGATGCTCTTCAGGGTCACAGACCAGGTTCCAAAACCTGCAATTTGTGCAAGTGACCTGTGTACTTTTGATCTTTATGAATCAGGGAGCACTAACTTTTCATTATGCAAATATTTACCTGAGTTGTCCTTTGTTGACAGAGGAACATTTGAAGCTTTGCTGCCACCATCCATGAACTTTCTTGTAAGTATGATCAATCTTGCTGGATAAAATTACAAATTTTGTCTCTCTTCACAATACTGCACCATATCAGACATAGATAGTGATAGCATAATATTGAATATGTGCTGTTCAATGAGATTTGGGAAGTTTTCAAACCTCAAATCAGGACTCATGGCATGGCAAGCCAGTGTGTAAAGATATGTCCTATGAAAAACATTTGAAAATGCAATGTCTAGAAAATTATGCAAAAGGTGATGCGCATTTTCAAAACAGAATGAATCAACTTCTTAAAGAAGGTTGAAATGGAATGTATCTAGAATAGAATTCCATTGTGAATATGTTGTATTCCTATTATTAAAGTATGGAGTAACTTTGCAGAAAAGTTAAGTAACAATTTATGTTCAAATTATGCAATTGATTGTGGAAATTATGGCACCTTAGGGATGACATTAGAAATGTTTTTTAACTCTAAACACACATTAGTTATTATTTGATTCTAAAATAATCTTTGAGCTGAATCCTCCTGTTTGAGTATCATTAAGGTACAGCAAAGTACACTGTCAATGTATGAGAAATAAATCTATTAGATTTTCTTTTAATATTGGAATTTTGCTATTTTCTATGGCCTTGTCTATGACTTTATGTGAAATCAGAACGTATTAATGTTATTAAAGTGTATCAACAGACAGAAAATTGTAATGCCTTTTTATTAAGGATAGAAAATTCCCAAGTTTTCTGTTTGAGTGAAGAAATTTATTTCATTCTATTGCAAGAGCTGTAAGGAGGACCAAAATGTTAAGAGCTGTCATAATTTTTCTGAGAATTTCCGAGGGAATGAGCTGTCAATACATTGAGACATTCTTGTGGACTTTCCTGTTACTCATTGCAAATCATTTCCAGATTCAAAAGCATCTACTTATGTCCTTTTATTTTATAGTCTATAAATATAAGGCCATTAAAATGCTCCTTAACCAATTAATATTATTCAACTACCTCTCAGAAGAAGTGGGAAATTGTAGCTGAAATTGTACTGCTTGATCAAGACTAGTGTTGATGTTACTGTTCAAGGCTCAGTCCAGGAATTTTCTGTCTTAATCATTTTCTGCAAGAAATTTGTTCACTTTTCCCATATTTTATTCAGAGAGACAAATATAGTTAATGTCTGTTTGTTGTAGAAATAGGTCATTACTGTAATAAAGACAATAGCATGGTTTTAGCTGAATGCCACATTTTTTATAACTCAGTTCTGGGACCCAATTTTAAGGATTCAAATAAGTTGCAAGTCATAAGGTCATTATCAGCAAATGACAGGTATTTTGATACAGATAGATGGAGACAAACCAGGAAGGACAATAATGAGCATGAACTCAGGTTGGTTTAATTGCAGCTGGACTGCTATCATCTAGAATTCATTTAGCAAACAGATATTAGACACATGGTTTTACTTAGAGCTGTCTGTATGAAAGGAATTAAGTTAATGGCCCCATCTCTTCTGCTGCAGTTTAACAATAGAATTATATCTATCAAGTGGAGGGGGCATTAGGCAAACATCACTTCCTTCAGGAATGTCAACAAATTGATCTGTAAATGGATGGTGTTGGCTAATTAGTCAATACAGTACCATCTGGGGAGTGACAAATGTGGGAGAAATTCAGTGCAAGTTTTTTTTTAATTTAGAAATACTTTTTACATTATTTAAAATAAACATTACAATCTGATCCTTCTGCTTAAATATTTAAAAGTATTTTTATATTTTTATTAATTCAGAGTTAAAGTTTTCTAGATTTTTACTATGCAAAAAGCAGGGTAGTAAATAAAATTATTCTAATACTTTATGCCATGGATACTTCTCCTTTATATCTCTATATATGTTTGATGTCTCCTGCTCTAATGGTATGCAACTTATGCCCTTCAATCTGAATAAACATTCCCTCAAACTCTCCAACAACTAATGCTCAGAACTTTCCCCTGAGTCTTCTTTTGAATTAAATCAATTAGGAGAAGGCCATATGTTCACCATGTGTATGCCAACTTGCCAGGGATTTTTAAGAGACAGAGAGGGAAAGGAAGAGGGAGAAGGAAGTGGTAGAGGGTGGGAATGAGGAAGTGAGAGGAAGAAGGAGGGGGGATATTAAAAGCACAGGTCATTTGAAAATGCACATATTGGAAAAAATCAATCTACAAACAGTTAAGTCTATTCACAGAACTGAAAAGTTTATTAAAATTGGGCAAGATAGTGACTATCATTATTTATACATTGAGGTTCCATTATTTTTCATTTCATATGCAATTAATATTTTAGATTGCATAGGAAATCAATCACCTTTTAGAAAATTTTCTTCACCTGTTTGCTCCCCTGGAAAGAGTAAAATAATTCTCAGACCAGTGGTAGTGGATTCTAACAAAATTTTTCACAGACCATGTGCAACAATACTAGTTAAATATTTTTAGTGTCCTTCATTCATGAGTATGGGAATCCAGTTGCTTGAATCCTGACTAAAATATCATAGTTTGATAGAGTTGGGATATATGGAACAGATCTCTTTTTCTGCCTTCAGTTTTATAGTTGCTGTATCTTATTAATTTTGAATTATTTAGAGTGTTTCTGATAGTTGGCACATAGCAAAGTTCCACAAATAGTGTAAAAATTGAGGCCAATGAGAAAATTGAGGGTTAGAGAAATTAATGAAATGTATGAGGCTCTAGTGAAAAGATATTATGACTCCTAAATCTGTTGCATCCACTTTATGAAGTCCAAATTGTGTCCTTAGCATCTTACGTTGTACCTTTGAAATTTTCCATAAAGAAAAGCAAACAAAACATGGCAACTTGCTTCCAACATCACACTTTTTTAGTCCAGTGCTCTCTAATGGATGTATTTCTAAACAATATCAAATATTTTTTTTCAAATTTTTAAGTAGGCTGTGTTCATCAGCAGACCTTGTGCTGAATAAAAATATATTAATGTGTCTACTCTTCTGTCATAGCTCAAACTTGTTGCTGAAAACTGTTTCTTCTCTGATACTTAATGTTTTTACTTTTAAACAATTTTAACTTTCCTTTTAGATAGATATAAGAATGTAAGACTATATATAGATAGATAAGATACATCTGTATAATAAATATGTATAAAATGCACACACACAAAGGGGAACTTCAAAGTAGAAAGCTTGATTAACAATCTGAGCTGTAGGGATGAACTCCAAATGCACTATCCCCCTCGCATCACACCTGCGATGTGTGGTACCCTCTCATATGCTTCCTAATAAGTTTATCAGTAAATTCACTTCCTTCTCTGGACGTTATTGTATTTTTCTTTATTTTCTTTATTGTATTTTTCTTTAATTATTTAGATTTTTAAAATAATAAATATGCATTTGAAAATGTCATTTCATATAAGGTTTAAATGAAACAGCATCTGCTCAAGAATTTCTATCCTAAACTTTCAGACCAAGTGTGCTGTTCCATATTTTCTAAATTTACTTGGAATTATAATAATTTGTTTCTATGTTGTATTGATCCACACTTTTCCTACAAAAAAGAAGTTTTAGCTTAACTATTCTATTACTATAACAAAGTGATACTTTGTTAGAGGAGCAAGGCCTAAGAGGTCAAAAAAGGTGATCACAAATGGTGATTTTGTAAGGGTGACATAATTGTGTCTTTGGATGTGTGTTCTGAGTTGTTTTTATAAAAACAATTTTATTGGCATGTAATTCACATATAATACAATTCAATACGTTAGTCATAAAGAGTTGTACAATTGTCACCAGTATAAATTTTAGAACACTATCTTCTTTCTTGCATGCACTGTTTTTAGCACCTCACTTCCCCCAACCTCTCCTGTCATATGACCAAGAAACCATTAACCCATTTATTGTCTATAGATTTACTTATCCTGGATTTCATATACAGAAAAATATACCAACCCCACCCAGAACAACAAAAAAAAAAACAATAAACATACAAGAAAAGCAAAGCTTAAAAGAACAGAGGCGAAACTCAATTAAAAAATAAGCATGAAATATTAAAAGCCAGGCAAATCTAAAATGGGTCAAAAGGGATATCAAATGATAAAGAGTCCAATTTTAACCTAACTGTGTATACAATCATCTACCTTCCCATGTACCTTCTCATGTACTCCCATGATAGCAAAGCTACTCAAATCCTCATCTACGGACAGAAGGGATTAACCAGAGATGTAGCCTATATATATTTTCCCTTCACTTTTTTCTTTTTCTTTCTAAATGAAACTATTTAAAACTGAGTCAGTAAGATCATTTTTATTGCTGTTAGGGAACATCAATCATCATCAATCAAACATCAATCATCCACCTAGGGTATAAGATCATTCTATTGATAGTATCATTGATGTAGTCAATGGTATAGAATTTCAAATACTGCTTAAAAAGAAAATTTTATAAGTATAAGCTGGCTATGAATTGCATTGACTGACTTATTGACTTAAAGATTAAATTCTCAAGTGACTGTACACTATTTACACAATAAATAGAGGTTATGATAAGGCAAAACATTCATTAGCATTCTTTTAAAAGGCAGAACCATGCTGTGGTAGTATGTAATCTTTTGTCAGTTTGAGTGAAGGTGTGGAGTCTAGCCTGTCAATCAGGTGATAACTACCAAGATCTCTACGTGGGCATGGTCTTCTCCAGAGGTGCTGAGAGCTCCTGTAAGTCCCCCTTAGAGGTGGGAGAGAATCCCTCTTTCTGTTCACTCCCTTGGAGACTCTCTACTAACAAGGCAGACTCCTTGGGAGAAGTTGCAGCTGAGATGGCCCTGGAGCCATGCTAATCCCCTGAGCTTGAGGAACAAAGTGGAGACCCCCGTCAGCACTGAGATGCTCACAATGCCACTGGATCCACAAGACTTGTAACTCATTGGCCTGTGATCTTCCTGCATTGGGCATAATTGCATGTGTTTCATGAGTCTGAAGAGGACTTTATAGATTGGTATCAGACAAATGGACTAATATCGGACTTATAGACTTGATCTGGACTGGGCTCAAATGTTTTCTCAATATTCAATTGCTCTTATATATAAAGTTCTTTCTTACACACATGTGAGTGTCTACAAATTTGTTGCTCAAGTCTACCCAGATTAACATACATGCTTACCCAATTAATGCATATCATAAGCAAGCAGGGAATTATGCATTAGTAAATATATGAAAGACCTGGACCACCATTCATTGAACATCTACAAGGCAATGGATTTGAACCAAACTCCAATGATTGCCAGTTTTACAGCTTTGGGTTAACAATCATATATTCCTCACATGAGGGATACAGGTGAGTTTCAGGTAAAGCCCAGTTCATTTAGTGGAATTTCTAGTAGCTTATATCACAAAACATGGGTCTTCAAGAGCTGCACAAAAAAAAAGGTCATCAGCGTTCAATTAGAAACATATGACCAGGCCTAGTTTCCCTCAGATTCTATATAAGTATGGCTAAACATTTTTCCCAGTAGGAGGTTGCTGCTTTCTGTTCACCCACCAACTGAAAGGAAATGAGACAACATGCCCCCTCCCCCAAACTTGATCTCAATTTCCAGTAAGAGTCATTTATCTCTCTGGTAGGAGTGTCTACTGATTTGAGGTGACCTTAGCACACTTTTGTATGGTAAATACTTTTAAAGACACAAGAGCCCTGTGTTATGGAAGACTTGTGGTCACTATGGACTGTGAGCATTAGAGATGGCTTCAAACTTTTGTGGCTATGTTGTAGCTTTATCAAAATAAAAGAAAGAGGGAAACACACACACACACACACACACTCACACACACACACACCAAAATAATCCCAAGTCAGTCTTCTAGCTGTCTAGCTGCTCCCCAAAGGACCAGAGCCTCAACAGAGCTGAGTGAGGAGCCCAGTGGGAGATCCCAACCTCTGGTTCTTCCCAATTCCATTAATGTATGGACCTGAGTTTTCTCTACCTACTAGGGTGCTGTGGGAAGCCCAATCTGAATAAGTCTCTGCTTTGTTAGCCTTCCATGTTGGTTCATCCCTCTTTCAGAGTGGACATGGAGCCTCAGAGATGTGGAAAGATGAGTAAAACTGAATAGGGTCAAAACGGCGCCGAGGTAAAGAGGTAAACATGCCCATGCAAGGAGCTCTGGCGAGTCTGGTGAGTCTGGTGTCTGCTGTCAAGTAGAAGTGTTCTCATGAGTGGAAAGGTCCCTACAAGTGGACCTCCCTGTCCAGGAGGGGACTCTGCCCTATATCTGCTTTGTCTCAAGCCCCGGGATCTGGGTCTATATTTGGGGGAGTTCCCGCCGGCTGGGCGACCTTTATGTCCCTCGTCACGAGACAGCGCCTCCCCCCATCCACGGCCTGGCCTGATGCTGCCCCAGGAACAAGACGGCCCGTGTGTAGAGTAGAGTGCCCCAAGGCGACGTCTGACCACCACATAGCAGCGGTCCCCTCACAACTCCCACGCAGGGGAGCTGCGCTCGTTTCCTACGGTTCCTTCCGTGCAGGGGGATAACATCAACTCTGCCTGCAAGCTCTGCTCCCTCCCTGCAACCACTTCCAGGGTCCCAGGGCCCAAACCGCAGTAGCTTTGATGGCCTGGGCTGGTGCACCCAGCACCGGTGCCGGAGTCGCCTCCAGCACCCAAGCGGCCATGCTTGCCCAGTTGGCAGGCCCGGTTCCTGCCGTTTCTGGTCCCATTCAGAGGGAGCAGTTCAGCACTCTCCACGCACCATCTCCCCTGAGACCTGTGCCACACCCTACCTCCGCCTGAGCAGAGGCTGTGGAAGCCCAGAGAGTCTTACTCGTGAACTTGCCCGGAGCTACCCCGCCGCCCTATCTTAGCTGTGGTAGTTTGGGAGGCGATAGGGGCCTGCACTCAATCTAGCTCGTTTCTCCAAGCAGGAGATCAGGCCAGACTGTGCTCCAACCTGTAGCACCGCTTTGGTGTGGTTGTGATCGGCCGCAGACTAGTGGGGCGAGGAGACTTGGGGAGACTTGGTGGCGGGAAGCCAGAGAAGCCATCAGCCATTAGCCACGATTGGGGCCTGCCGCCGCACGACAATTTTGTGTGGCAGCAATGGGCTTACAGCTGGGATTGGCACGGATTTTCCGGGGCAGGGAGTCTTGGCCGGAACACCATGACACTGTGAGCTGCTTTGCCTAGCTGTGATCAGTGCCTGCGGCAAATTAGCCGGTTTATCACAGGAAAGGGGATGTGCCTGGGTTGCCCAGCATGAGCGGCTTTGTCTGGTGGTGATGGGGCCAAGGAGAGAGCTGGCCTCATTTCTGAAGAAAAGGGGTCCTTGCTGGGACGAGTTAGAGCAATGAACCAATTTCTCTAGCTGGGCAGGCAAACCACACAGCCCTGCCATACCATGGAGAGTCAGAGAGGTGATAGAACCTGCAGCATGATTTTGCCCCCAGCTGGCACAAGTGGATAGTGGGAGCTGTGTTTTCAAGCTCATCTCTTGCAACCACTACACCTGGCCCTTGCAGGCAGTACACTCTCCAGTCCCGCCTTAGTGTAAGGAGTCTGAGGCATGGACCAGCGTCTTTCAGGCCCAGCAGTGTTAACTCATCCAGAAACAGGGGGAAGCAGCCACTGCAAATAGGGCTCTTAATAGTTGCTGCCTGCAGTCACTGCATCCACATGCTGGTGCCACTATCACCTCAGCAAGGGGAGCTGTGGGAAGGCAGAGACATGATCACAATTGTGCAAGTCCATGCCACCCATCATGTGAGCCAGGACCTTGTGGTGCCTCACCCAGAGTCATAGACTGGGTCTTTTCAGGCCTACACAGCGAGCAGATCAGTGGAGAGTGCATGCCAGGCCTAGAGGATATCCTCCCCTTGAACCTAGCCTGGGTCTGGAAATACAGGGAACCAGCGAGCGAGTATTGGATGCTCCACCAACCCAGGGAGGGTCACACCATTCTAGATCCAATCAACACTGAAACCTGCCCTGGGGTCTCATATAACCATACCACTCTACCGGAATTATCATCAGTTAAATTGAGTTCTCCACAGCTGTCCCCAATGGTGCCCACCACCTCTTACTACTGCTAAATTTTGAATCACCTCAGCACCCACATACTCAGCGGCCGCACTCCTAGGAATATGGTGCCTACCTCTTCAACATCATCACGTAAACAACACCATACCACATGACACCATACCATGCTTACTCCCAATGAGTAAGCCTCATTGATAGAAATAGCGCAACTCATAGAAGAATCTGCCATGGACCTGTCACAAAAAGAAAATTTCAGAAACCTTTTTGGAGTATTACAGGAGATGAGGGATGTTATACAGAGTAAGGATGCAGTGATAAAGGAGATGAGGGCCACAATAGAGGGCATGAAGTCCATGATAAAGCGTATGAAGTCCTTGCACTAAAAGGAAATATAGGAATTAACAGAGGAAATAGCCAAAGTTTCACACAAGATCACTGAGCTCACAAATCGAATAGAGGAGGCTAAGATGTGTATCAGTGATATTGAAGATGATCAAGCAGACCTTAGAAAACGGGAAAGGAAATCAAATAAAATTATAAAAGAGGTGGAAGAAAACTTGAGCTCAATGACTGACGCTATGAAAAGAAACAGCATCCGAATTATAGGGCTAACTGAACAAGACACAGTGAAGGAGTCCACAGCTAAATTAACAAGGGAATTTCTGAAAGAAAATTTCCCCACCCTAATGAATGAGAATCAGTCACTCATACAGGAAGCAGAGAGGACACCAAATAGAATAAACCTCAAGAATCAATCACCAAGGCATATAATAGCCAAATTATCCAACTTTGAGGAAAAAGAGGAACTCCTAAAGAATTCTCCTGGAATTCTCTACCCTGCAAAATTATCTATCAAAATAGAAGGAGACATAAGGGTTTTCAAGGACAAGAAAAAACTTAAAGAATATGCTGTGAGACACCCAACCCTGAGAAATATCCTTTCCAACTCATTATGCCAGGAGATCAACATCCACCAAGCACAAGCAGGAGAACATCATACAGTCCAACTCCAACCAGAAGCCAACAAACTGATACTAATTGCTTAGAAAATATGGAGGAAAACATGGCAACAAAGAAGTCCCCAATAAAGACACAGTGCAGCAATGAAAAAGGTGATAGAAAATCACCCAAATAAAAATGCACAAGATATCAGCAATGGACCCACAGGTTGGGATAATAACTCTAATTGTAAATGTCCTCAATTCCTTCATTATAATAGAAAGTCTCTCAGATTGGCTTGGGAAACATATCCCGATCAATCTGCTGCCTGCAGGAAATACATCTTAAGATCACAGACAAGAATAAACTAAGACTAAAAGGGTGGAGGAGGATTTACCAGGTACATGGTGATTCAAAAACAGCAGGAGTCACAATCCTAATCTCAGACAAAATTGATCTCAAGGTTCAAACCATAAAAAGAGTTAAGGAGGGGCACTTTGTAATACTCAAAGGATCACTTCACCAGGAACATGTGAGCATAATAAACATATATGCGCCAAATGAGAGACCAGCGAGATTCATCAAACAGACCATTCAGAATATGAAAAAAAGAGATCACAGACTCAATAATTATAATAGGGGACTTTAATACACCACTTTCAGAGAAAGATATATCATTCAGAAGGGAGCTCAGCAAAGAGACTATAGAGTTAAATCCAATTAGGCAACTACAATGATAGACATATTTAGAGTTTTCAATCCAAATGCAAAAAAAAAACACATACTTTCAAGTCCATATGACACATTTTCAAAAATAAACCACATGCCGGGTCACAAGTCAAGCCTAAGTAAATTCAAACATATAGAGATTATACAGATATCATTCTCTGATCACAATTCTAAAATGCTGGAGAGCAATAAAAGCACAACCAGGAAAACAAGGGCAAACCACTGGAAGATGAATGAGCTTCTTCAGCATGAGTGGGTACTGACCCAGCTCAGAGGGGAGATCAAAAAGTATCTAGAAGCTAAAGAGAATGAAAACATCTCCTATCAAAACCTTTGGGAAATGGTGAAAGCAGTCATCAGAGGTAGCTTTATTGCAATAGCTATATATGAAAAAGGAGCAGAGACTTATGATGGACACACTCTCATTAAAACTCCAACAATTAGAACAGAGTCAACAAAATAATTCCTTCAACAGCAAAAGAAGAAATAATAAAAATCAGGGCAGAGCTGAACCATTGGGAAGATAAAGGAACAATTCAGAAGATCAATGTGGCAAAAAGCTGGTTCTTTGAAAGGATCAATAGAATTGACACACTGCTGGCAAAACTAGCCAAACAAAGGAAAGAACATGGAACAAAGGACAGGATTAGGAAAGAAACAGAGGTAATCACAACTGACCCAATTGAGATTAAAGGGATAATCACAAAATACTATGAAAGGCTCTACTCTAATGTGTTCTACAATGGCGAAAACATGGACAAATACCTGGAAAAACAATTCCTCCCCAGGCTATCCCAGATAGAGGTCAAGAACCTAAATAAATCCATAACAAGAGAAAAAATAGATATGGCTGTCAAGAAGATACCAACAAAATAAAGCTCCCGGGCTGGATGGCTTCACTGGAGAATTCTATAAAGCTTTCAGGGAAGAGCTGGCACTGTTCCTCCAGAAAGTTTTTCAGAGCATAGGAAAGGATGGAAAACTCCCAAACTCATTTTATGAAGCAAGCATAACTTTGATACCCAAACAGGGAAGGGATCCCACAGGAACAGAGAACTATAAACCGATATCTTTAATAAACATAGATGTAAAAATCTTCAACAAGATGTTGGCCAATAGAATACAAAAGTGTATAAAATGCATAATCGATCAGGATCAGGTAGGATTCATTCCAGGGATGTAGGGATGGTTTGACATCTGTAAATCCATCAATATTTTACACCACATTGATAAGATAAAGCATCAGAACTTCATAATATCTATAGATGCAGAGAAAACATTTGACAGCATCCAATACCCTTTCCTAATTAAGACTCTCAGGAGGATAGAAATGGAAGGGCAGTTTCTCAAGCTAGCTATGAAAAACCAACAGCTAACTTAATAGTCAATGGAGAAATGATTAAATCCATTCCACTGAAATAGGGAACTAGACAAGGATGTCCCTTAGTCCCACTGCTATTCAATATAGTACTGGAGGTCCTAACTAATAACATAAGACAACAAAAAGATATCCACGGTATCCAACTGGTAGAGGAGGAGGTGAATTTATCGTTATTCACTGATAATGACATGATTCACTGATGATGACATGATACCCCAAAAACTCAACAATCAGAGTACTAACAGTGACAGAGGAATATGAAAGAGTGGTAGCATACAAGATTAACAAACAAAAGCCAATTGGTTTGCTATATACATCCAAGAAGACCACGGAAGAGGAGATCAGGAAGGCAGTACCATTAACAGTAGCCAAAAAATAAATGGAGATTTCTAGGGGTATATCTAATCAAAAAAACAAAAGACCTATACAAGGAAAACTACAAAACCCCACTACAGGAAACCAAAAGCAACCTCCACAAATGGAGAAATATCCCATGCTCATGAATTGGGAGACTCAATATAGTAAAGATGTCTATCCTACCAGGGCACTTTATAAGTTCAATGCTATTTCCATTCAAAGATCAAAACCTTCTTCAGGGAACTGGAAAAACTGACCACCAACCTCATATAGAGAGGAAAAAAGCACAGAATTAACAGAGATCTCCTCAGGGAAAAGGACATAGTGAAGGGCTTGCTTTAACTGACTTTCACACCTACTACAAAGACACAGTGGTCAAAACAGCGTGGTACTGGCATAATGACAGATATACAGATCATTGGAAAAAAAGAGAAAACCCAGAAATAAGCATATAGAAAACTGATTTTCAACAAGGGCCCCAAAAGCATCAAGTGGGAAGACTCTATTTAACAAATGTTGCTGGAAACAATGGAAATCCACATGTAGAAAAATGAACAGTTTCTCTACCTCACCCCATGCAGAAGAACAAACTAAAGGTGGATCACGGACCTTGAAGTAAAACTCCAGTCCATCAGGACCATTAGCGAAAGAATCAGGAAAAATCTTAGAACCTTGACTCAGGGAATGCAAGGGATGACTGCAATAAGGGTACAAACACAGGAGGGTCTGAAATTGACAAATGGAACTTATTAAGGATAAAACACCTGTGTGCATCAAGAGACATTACCAAGAGAGTAAGTAGGCAACCCACAGACTGGGAGAGGATTTTTCACAACAGCACAACAGACAAAAGGCTTTTTATGAAAATCTACAATACCCTCCTTGCCTGAAAAAAGAGGAAATCAGCTAACCCTTTAAAAAAGTGGAAAAAAAGCACCAAGAAGAGGTTTACTAGGGATGGGAACCATATGGCCAATAAACATATGAGAAACTGCTCCCTATCATTAGCCATCAGAGAAATGCAGATCAAAACACCTATGAGATACCATTTAATACCCTTGAGGTTAGCCCAAATCAGAAAATCAGAGAGCATCAAATGTTGTAGGCGATGTGGCAAAATAGGAACACTTCTACGTTGCTGGTGGTCCTGTACGTACGTGGAGCCACTATGGAAAGCAGTTGGGGGATACCTAATGAAAATAGAAATTGACCTACCTTATGACCCAGCTATCCCTCTACTGGGTATATACATAGAATAGGTAAGAAATAAACCACAGCCAGTGGTATGCATGCCAATATTTATTGTAGCGCAATTCACTATTGTAAAGTGTTGGAAACAAACTAAATTTCTATTGGTAGACGAGTGGATCAGCAAACTATGGCACATACACACAATGGAGTACTATGCTTCACTCAAAAGCACTGATGAACACATGAAACATGTCTTCTCATGGGAAAAGCTAGAGGAAATTATGCTAAGAAAGTCAGTCCATCGCAAAAGGAGAAATGCAGCATGAATCCCTTGAGGTAAGTGCAATCAGCAAGGTAGGCATAGGAGAACCCTCTTATAAAATGATAATTGGGTAGAGATTTAGGGAAATGGGAGGAGGTCGGATCAACCCCAGGGAGGTACATGTTGGGTACAGCTCAGTAAGGGAGATAGATGGAGGGGTGAGGGAGAAAAGGAGAATTTGAAAGTGAAAGGATACTGGAGGGAGCAAGGCACTAACCCACCCAGGGGGAGAGTACGGATCTTGTTCCCACAGAAGTTGGAGTGAATATGCAGACCCTACTATGAAGCACCCAACCATGTGTGGACACATGGAAGGAGGCATGAAAAGAGAGAGCTACAGGGCCCGCCACAACCAGAACCAGACTGACTCCTTCCCTGGAAGTGGGTGTTGCAGAGAAGATATTGGGGGAGGGGCCAGAATGTCAAAGGGAGACAGCTGGGCACAGAGGAAGAGAAAGAGCCGGTGGGAGCAGACAGCAACTGAGGACATTTTGGGGGTCAAATGGTGGGGAAGAAATGTATTCTGAGGCCCCAAAATGGATCGAATCAAGAAGGAAGCACTCCTTGGTGGACAGTCGGGAGGAGAGGATGACTGGACAGATGGTTCTTGGGGGACAGAGGAAGCGGGGCATGGGCAAACTCAAGGACTGGGATAACAAGTGGTCCGCATTTGGTGGTGAGAAGGGTGTGGGAGGCCAGATAGGGCTTAAGTACGGGCAATGTAACAGACAGGAAATGCTGAAGCTCAAATAAAAGCTGAGCATGTCAGTGGGACTGGAGGAAGGTGGAAGGAAATAGAGGAAAGAAAAACACAGGCAAATGCATATGTAAATATAATCAACTATGATAAGGAGGGAATAAATCCAGGCACATATATTTATAGGTTTAGTACTAAGGGAGAAGGTGGACCTTGGTCCCCACCCAGATGCTTTCTCAATGCAAGAACACTTCGTTCTATTAATCTGGTATTCCATGATGGTCACTGGCCCAATAAGATCACTGAAGTCAAATAGGTGCCTAAGTAAATGTGGTGAAAAAACCGTGGCACCAAGCTATCAAGTGATATAGAGTCTGGGGTCTCAAAACCTGAAGATAAACACAAGATGATCTTGCTGAGAAGTATCCAAGCCCAAACGGAAGAAGTGACCACGAGGTGTCGAAAGACTCAAGTCTCAGGCATCAAACAGGAAAGAAATGTATCACTGTGTGCGCACCTTCTTGAGATGATCACTGAGGACATGTGGGGGCATGAGGAAGAGTGGTGAATATAACTTATGGGACTATACCTTTTGATGGCATCTGAAGTCTTAAAAGTGCTCAGGAAAAACACCAGGAAGCACACCAGCCTGTGCAAACATGAAGTGTGGAAAGAACCAGGAATCGGGCATCAAAGAATAAAAATCATATCATTATGTGCTCACTGTCTCGACATGATTGCTGAAGACCAAAGTGCCGAGGCAGACAGAGCAGAGGAAGTCAACCGTGCACAACTATGGAACAATTAAGTTTCTGGGATCTTAAAGGCTTAAAGGTGAACAGATGGTCATATAGCGCAGAAGCAGCAAAGTCCACATGGAAGAAGCACATCAATCTGTGTGATCACGAGGGGTCGAAGAGAATAGATATTAAGCATCAAAGAAAATGAAGCACATCACTATGAATGAGGGGGAGGGCAGGGTGGGGACCCAAGGCCCGCTTGTGGGCAATTGGACACCCCCTTACAGGGGAGTCATGGGGAATAGACAGGTCAGTCAAGGTGCAGTGCAGTGAGGTGGCCATAAATTTTCTTCTGGATCCTGAAGGCTTCCTCTCCCCAACTATCATGGTCCCAATTCTACCTTACAAATCCAGCTGAACTGAAGGAGGCACACTGGTAGAGATGGGAGCTGGATATACAGGGAACCCAGGAAAGATAAACCCCTTGGGGCCAGTAGTAAGAGTGGAGTTATTGTAGAGTAGAGGGAAGGTGGGGTAGAGAGGGGGAGTCAACTACAAGATTCTACACATAACCTCCTATTGGGAGGACAGACATTGGAGAAGTGAATGAGTGGAGATGTCAGTAGTGTAAGATATGATAAAACAATAATAATTTTTAAAGTATTGAGGGTTGGTGGGGGAGGGGGTAGCAAGGACAGAGGGAAAAGGATGAGAAGCTGATATCAAGGGTCCAAGTGGGAAAGCAGGTATTTGGAGAATGATGATGGCAACAGACCTGTAAAGGTGCTTCGCACAGTATAGGCATTTATGTATTGTGAAAAGTGATGAGTGTACTCACAATAAATTGACAAAAAAATAGGTAAAATTTCCCTTTGAGTCCTCTACATGAAGTCTAGTCATGTCTCTGTTACCCAACAGTTGTAAGGATTCAGGTGTTCGGTGTGGGAGATGAGATTGCCTCGAGCTATGAAGCAAGTTGTCTGACGTACTGTTGGAAGTCAATTAAGAAGGAAATTACCTGTTCCCTGAAGTGGGTTCCACTCTTTAATTTTCTGTTTTTGTCTGTAAATGTATGGTTTCCTTTTGTTTGGTTGTTTACTCATTGTGCATGTGTTTTCTGTTTTTATTCCTTTTTAAATCATCCCTACAGTCAACTGTCCCCACAAAACCCAGTCACACTCACCCCAAAGGCTACAACTAGTGAAGCAAAATCCAATAAATATTCCATAACTACATAGACTGATCAATAGAAATAAAAAATATAATGAAATGTCTCTGTGACAACAGGTCATTTCAATTCACACAGAAAACAATGTAAAATAGTACAAACAGGTGACAAGTAAACAGAGTCAAACGATCCTTCTGAGGAAGCAAACACATTGGAATTACAAAAGAAAAGTATTCAGAAGAAAAATTTTTAAGTATTTTCCATTGGTGGAGAAATATATTGAGTGAGCATCAGAGAGAGAATACTTGAAGAATTCAGAAAAAATGTTCAATGAAATCTGACAAAATGAAGGAGACATTAGAAACCACTCAAAATCAAAATATAGAAATCCAGAAGATTAATACTACAATGTTATAATTAATACATCCTTGAAAGAGCAAAGAGATGTAATTGAAGCAATGGGAGACAGAACTAAGGGACTTGAAAACAAATGTCTTAATAGCAATCTATGAGAACAGTTTATGTAAGAGGGAGAGAGAGAGAAAAGACCCCCTCGGCTGAAGTAAACATATGTGGGGCACTAGTCACAGGAATAACCTGCACTTGATAGGAATTCCAGAGCAGGAAGAAACAAACAAGGACATAGCGGAATGTGGGATGAAGACAGAACTTTTCCATAATTACCATACTCTAAAATATAAAGCAAGCAATTTACCAACATTTAGTGTGCTAGTCATTCTCACTGAAACTCCCAATTTGATGAGGTCTTTGACTCGTGATGAATGAGGCTAAGATAACTGACCTCCCTGATGCCCCCAGTTATCTGAGGGCTTTGGTTCAAGTTAAGATAGTGATCTGCTTCCCTCCAGGCCTGTGTGTGGGATTCAAGAGTCATTGTCAATGACCCCTAACAATATAGACCTGTTCACCTACCCCCCGAGGCCGAAGTCCCTACTTATCACATTTCTCTCCTCTTAGTTATGAGTCATCCCTAAGCCATTATCATCTTATAGCCCTAAAGACAGCCCCCTGTCCTGACCAGTGACTAGAGAAATTATGTGTTCCCTGTTAGGCTACTTAAATGGGGAAAAATAATGTTCATTCTCCCTCCCTCTCCATCTCCAAGCGGACCACCATACAGGGCACAGGTGAGCATGTTACCCTGATGGTATGTATGTCTGACTCTTATTGTTACTTTCTTTCTCTCTCCCTGTCATGATCTCTATATCGTTATTATAATAAATAATAATTATCACTGCACAGTTGTCTGTTGAACCCATGCTGTAAGTGTACCAGAGGCCGGCCACATCTGATAGTGGAAATTATCCAAAATGTACTGGAAGAAAACTTTCCTAACATCCAAAGTGGAGAAAATAACCATTAAAGAAGCTAAGAGAACTTCATACAACATAGCGTCCCAAAGATATTGATAATGACATCATAACCAAACATTATCCAATATTAAAGACAAAGAAAGGATCATGAGACAACAACTTAGGAAAAAAGAAAAATGAATAAAAAAGGAAGCAATATGACTAACCTCTGATTTTAGGGCAGAAAATATACAAATAGGGTTGAGTTAAAAAGGAATAACATATGCAAAACTCTGAAATACACAAATTTCCAGCCAGTAAATTATTACAACATAATTATCCTTAATATATGAGGAAAAGATAGGGGGATTCCTAAATAAGAAGAAAATAATGGACTTTGTAAAATAAGACAAATCTTAAGAACAATGATACTATGGGTATTTTTTGTACAGAGAATTAAAAACAATAGCATACATCAACCTGAGATGAATACATAAAGCATCATCGCCCATAAATCAACATATTTAAAACAATACTCAAAGTAAAGCAAATTTATATGGGTGGAAATAGATAGAGATAGCATTCATCAATGAATATCATTACAAGTAAATTCTGAGATTACTGCAGATCAAAACATTCAAATAGAGAGGAAGTCACATATTTCAAGAGACAGCAAACTGCTTTAAACTTGTGAAGAAAATAATAAATAAGGAAACTCAAAAGAAGTAGTAAAACTTTATAAAAACGTGAAGAAAATCACAAATGGTAAATAATTAAATAATGGAAAAGAAAAAACTTACAAGAAAATCCTCAAAAATATGAACTCAGTATAGAAAATTACAAGGAACAAAGAAACCACCACCACCAACAAAGATGACAGCAGTAAATTTGTATCTATAAATAATGGCCCTGGATGTAAATGAACTAAATGCACCAATTGAAGAAACAGAGTAGCAGAATGAATAAGATAACATGCTCCAACAATTTGCTGTTTATAAGAAACACACTTTAGATACAAACAGAAAAAGAGACTAAAATAAAAGGATAAAAAATATATCAAGCTAATAACAATAAATAAAAGAGGGTGGAAAATTAGTCTCAGAAAATAGTATATGTCTAAACATACAAGTCTAAGAAAACTGACAAGGAAAATCCACCATGAGAGATAAAGAAGGGCATTTCATAATGACTAAAGGGAGAATTGAAAAGAAGCCATGGAAATTACCTATGCACGCAGTGAAAGATTCTCTAAATTCATTAATCAAGCTTTTACAGAACTGAAGAGATGAATATACAAAAGATCAAAATACAGTAATGATGGAAGCTTTCAATACCCCACTCTTGAGGAAAGATAGAACAACTAGAAAGACATTCAGAAAGGACACAGAAGAACTTAAGAACACAATCAACTTGATTTTCTAGATGTTATACTGAACCTACAGCCCAAACAGCAGAAAATGCACTATTGTTCTCATTGCTCATAAAGCATTTTCTAAAGTTTTCCATATGTTAAGCCATAAAGCATGCCATCTCTTTAAGATAGGGATCAACAAAAGGAAGACCAAAGGGGGGAAATACATGGGAATTCAATAGTATTGCACTAGAGTGTACCTGAAAAAAGAAGAATGAAACTAAAAATTTCTTTAAACAAATGAATATGAAAATGCAAAATACCAAAACCTATGGAACAGAACAAAAACAATACTAATAGGGCTATTTATAGAAATAAATATACACATCAAAAAAGAGCAAAGGGACCAAATAAACATATAATTCATCATCTTCATCATTTAGAAGGCAATAAATATTGAGCTACCAGAAGAAAAGAAATAATAAAGAATAAACCAGAAACAGAAAAATAATAGAAAGCAAAACAAGACAATGCTTAATTCTTTGAAAGAATTAACAAAATTGACAAACTTAACAAAGGAAAAGATGCAACTGGCAAGAAGGTGAAACAAAATGTGTGAGACACCAGTATTGTCAAGTGAAATGTAAGAGAGAACAACACAATACTATTTAGGAGCATTTCTAGATCAAGTTTCTAGAGCAACGCTGCCACCTAAACTACACAGCTCATGTAGAAAATTGCAACAGACTAATAACTGAAGAAGAAATTTATCAGGTCATTAAAAAAATTTTTTCAGAAACAACAGGGAATTCTACCAAACTTTTGGAGAAGAGCTGACACTAATTCTAATAAAATTATTCTAGAATATAGAAAAGGACATTAAATTCCTGAATTCATTTTATGAAGCAAGCATTAACTTGGTTCTAAAACCAGAAAGTAAAACATTGGATAATTAAAGTTCTATGGTTTCCATTTCTTTTAAATTTCCTCAGTGAAATCTGTATTTGACCCCTTGCAAACAGAATGTGTCACTCTTTCAAAAAGATTATTAATCCACATTAGTGAGGCAGTCTACCCACATGAGGACCAACCATAATGGTCTGTTGTAGTGATCTGTCAGACTATATGGTGGAAAGCCAAACAAGATATTGAACAGTATATAACTTGGAATAATAACCACAAAAAGGGGGTTGGTGGGGGGAATGAACCCTTGCGTATGGCATATCTGTCCACACAGCTAAGCATAGGTCAGGTAATTAATTACATACACCTTGCATAACATAGAAGGGAAAGAGAGACCCAGAAGGGAGAGCAAATCTGTGTTTCTGGAGAGTCACGAAATTAAATGTCCTTTCTGTGGTGTTTTAGGAGCCTGGGTGGTATAATGGTCTAGTTCTTGGGACACTAACCACAAGGTCAGCAATTCAATCTCACCAGTTGCTCCACAGGGGAAAGATGAGGTTTTCTGTTCCTGAAATGATTTCCAGCCTTGCAAAATCAAAAGGACCATTATCTAGAGAGTGGATATGTGTGAACGTCATCAGTGGTTTTGCATGGCTGCAGCACAGGGTAACACAGTAGTTAGGTGAGAACTGAATTGAAGATGGCTGTTGTGTAATGGACCTTCTTCATGGAGAGACCTTTGTCAATGTATGGTTGGGAGAGCTGAATGAGTACTTGGAATGGATGGACTCATTGTGTATATAAATATACAAATAAGTGCTCGAATGAAGCAGCACTCCCAAATACTGGTGGCGATTACAGACAGCATGTGCCTCTTTTTTCTTTTTTTAATTGTCTCTAACAATGTGCTATGCTAGATTTTGTATACAGAAAAACATGCAAAAACAATAATAAGAGATGAAAGCAAAAACATACCAAAAATCTAACAATAATAATAAAATAAAACAGAGGCAACCTTAACAGAAAAGGAAGTAGAAAATATTTAAAAACCTGGACCACATATAAAATGGGTAAAAAGAGAAATCAAATGACAAGTTGTTAAATCATTGCATTTTCAACGATTCACTTTGTAATGTCATCTGCAAAGATCTTCATATTCCTCATCCTTGGTCAGAGGGGATTCACCCTTGCATTCCCTCCACCCCACCCTCTCTCCACCCCTCCAGCAACTCCAATCTGACCACCGGGCTGAAGGGGCTCAACCATCGTGGTCTCCGCACATCCCCAGCTCCCCTCTCAACTAGTAAACCCATTCCAGCCCATCTGGATTTGTGGGGTAGAGTTGGGACCATGATGGTTAGGGGAGGAAGGCTTCAGGAACTAGAGGAAATTTGTATGCATCATCACTGCACGTCTGCCCTTCTACTGGTCTGTCTTCTCCCCATGACTCCTGTGTAAAGGAGTGACCAATTACCCACCAGTGGGCCTTAGGTCCCCATCCTCTTCTCCCTCTCATTCATAATTATGAGATTCTTCTTCTTTGATGCTCGATACCTGCACTCTTTGGCCCCTCTTGATCACACATACTTGTGTGCTTCTTCATGTGGACTTTGCTGTTTCTGTGCTGAATGGTGACTCAATTTTCTCCAAGTCTTTGAGAGTCCAGACATTCAATCATTTGGTAGCTGGGCACCATCGTTTCTCCTACTGTGTTTGCCTCTGTATCCATTTGTCTTTAGCGATATCGGGAGTCAATTGGTCCATTGATTTTAGTTTTTCTTCTTTGATGCCTGATGCCAGATTGTTTCAGCACCTCATGATCACACAGGCAAATGAGCTTCTTCTATGGCTACACATATAGTCTACACATGTCCTCAATGGGCACAGTGATATGTGTGTTTTTCCTAGACCTTCCACCACCATGTAGCCACACTGGCTGTTATGTTTCTTCTATGTGGGTGTGGTCTCTTCCCAAGTAAATGGTCTATTGTTTATCTTCAGGCTTTTAAGACCCCAGACAATACATCCTATGATGGCTGAGCACCATCAGCTTTCTTCACCACATTTGCTTATGCACCCATTTTATTTCAGTGATCGTGTTGGGCCAGTGAGCCTCGAGGAATACCAGATTCATCTAACAAAGTATTCTTGCATTGAAGGAACACCAGGGTGAGGGCCCAAGGTCCACTTTGCTACTATAGTACTTGGCCTATAGATATGTTCTTAAATTTATTCCCATCTTGTACTAGATAGTTGTATGTATGTATGTATGTATGTATGTATGGACATACCTATGTTTAGACCTCTGCAAGTGCTCTTTGCCCTCTAGCTCTTCCCTCTACCGCCTTCCATCCCCCTCCTGTCCCACCATCATGTTCCACCTTCATTGGCATTTCAGTGCTTCCCAACAGATTCATTGTCCTTGCTTACCCCAACCAGGCCTCCCACATCCACCTTTCCATCAATTCCAGACCACTTGTTGTTTCCTCACCCCCATCCATGTGTTTGTCCACACCCCCTTCTCCAACCCTCCCTCATGTGCCCAGGAAACACTGTTTGCCCAGTCCTTTCTGTGGTGCCTTGGGTCTCCAGAGGGATGTATTCCTCTGAGCATTATGTGTCGGCACGGAGCTTCGACCAGCTCTCTTCCTATTCCTACCTTCTTGTGTTAGTCCCTGTGGGTGTGGGATGCTGGCCCCTCCCAGGCTGTTCTCTGCCACGCCCACTTCTGGGGAAAGGAGTCCATCTGACTCTAGTTGCATCTGGCTCTGTAGCTCTCTCTCTTCTTGTATCCTTCCATGTGTCTATGCTGTCGTCATGATTGGGTGCTTTGTGGTAGGAACCGCTCATCCACTCTAGTTTCTCAGGCGGCTCATGTAGTACTTCTCCTTTTGTGATAAACTGGCTTTGCTCAGCATAATTTCCTCCAGTTCTTCCCACGCAGAGATGTGTATCATTAGCTAGTCAGAGCTTTTGAGTGAGGCATAGTACTCCAGTGTGTGTATGTGCCAGAGTTTGTTGATCCATTCATCTACTGATGGAAATTTAGATTGTTTCCAACTCTTTGCAATTGTGAATTGTGCTGCAATAAACATTGGCATGCATACCACTAGCTGTGGTTTATTTCTTGTCCCTTCTGGATAGCCTAATAGTGGGATAGCTGAGCTCAATTTCCATTTTCATTAAGTATCGCCAGACTGCTTCCCATAGTGGCTTTACATATCTACACGACCACCAGCAATGTAGAAGAGTTCCTATTTCACCACATCCCCTCCAGCATTTGTTGCACTCTGATTTTCTGATCTGGGCACTAGATGATATCTCATGGTTGTCTTGATCTGCATTTCTCTAATGGCTAGTGAGTGGGAGCATTTTCTCATATGTTTATTAGCCATATGGACCTCCTCCCTAGTGAAATTTCTTTTCATTTCTTTTTCCCATTTCTTCAAAGGGTTATCTCCTCTAGTCTTCTTACAGGAAATGAGGGTATTGTAGATTTTTGTAATAAGCCCTTTGTCTGTTGTATCATTGCTAAACATTCTCTCCCAGTCTGTGGGTTGCCTGGCTTCCCTCTTGGTAAGTCCCTTTGATGCACACATGTGTTTTATTCTTAGTAAGTCCCATTTGTCAATTTTAGGTTCCCTGCATTTGTACCCTGTCCCAATGCAGCTAGCCTTTGTTAGCATGTGCCTCTTGGAAGCAGGTTGAAGGATGGCAGGATAACAGGATATTAAGCATGGAGGTAGAGGCAGTAGACCTACCGAAAGAGAGAGAGAAGTTTTTAAAAAAGGGATTTATGCAGGGGAAGAAGATATCATGGAATTTTTAAATTTAAAGATAGACTTTCCACTTAACAACAACAACAACAACAACAACAGCAAAACAACTTACTACAATCAACTTGATTCCAACTCAAAGATCCAACAGATTTTATGATGGTACTTCAGTCACTCCACTGGTGCTTTTCTAACAATTTTAAAAGATTTTAAAACAGCAGCCTAAATTACATTGCAATGCAACTTACAAGGTGGTTAGACTAAGAGATGTAAGGAAATCCAAGGTAGAAATTGTGATCAAAGGAAACGGCTAGCATTAAGGCATAGATTCCCCTATTGCTCTCAAGATAAGACTGGGCTAATGTCAGCTCAGCTGCAGCAGAAAAAAAAAGGTTTGGCGAAAGCAGGGAGGTGAAAAACAGCCTTCTTTTTAAAACCGTGGGACAGAGGAAGCACTCAGCAGGACCTCAGGGTTCCCAGAAAGCAGTTACTTTGTACAGGCAGGGACCGCAGGAACGGAGAGCAACAGCCCCTCCGCAGCTAAGCACACACAAGGCTTAACCCACAGCTGAACTTCTGTCCTTGATAGACTAGAACTATTAGGACATAGGTCAAAAGGTTGTAGGGTGGCAGAAAATGGAGCTTTATTCAAGGTAAAGTAAAATGAAAAATTCTTTTGTGTGCTTAATTCTGTGGTTTGTATAGCTACTGTGAAGCCATAATAGAGTTCTCAGTGGGGGGAAAAGAAGTCCCTCAATTTGTCACTGAGAAAAGCATTGAAGAAAAAAATCAATTAAGAATTAGAGGGTAAAAAATCATAAGAACAACTCACACGTTCACAAAAGTAGTTTTCACTGAGTTTAAGGAAGAGGTCAGAAATTGGTGGTGGTAGCATAGACAGCAGTAGAAGCAAACATGTTTCAAGAAATTGAGAATAGAGGAAACAGGGAAGTACATCTGAATGGTCCTCCCATTTTCCATAGCACCTCCATCAAAACAATTTAAAAATACCTTTTAAATCCCAGTCAATGACAATGTGTGTATATTTTTTAATTAATTTTTTAACAGGGAGAACAAATCACTAAAATTTTCATGGCTAAATGAAACTCACCTGACAGATTATTTCATCACACCGACAATCAGAGTGACTAACGACTTTCTGCTGTGTTCCACTATTTCTACCTTTTCAACTTCTGGACACAATGGCACATTTGGGAGAAAATGCTTCCCATTACTTTCAAATTATTTCCACATGTTAACAAATTCTGGGAATGCCAGAAATGATTCTGCATTCTATCGAAATTACCAGTTTGTTCAGAAAAAATAACTTAGACACCCGCCAAAAAAAAGGATAAAGAAAGAAAAAAAGAAAAGTAAAACATATTCAATTGCATTATCTTTTTGTGGGTGTTGAACTTCAAAATGTCTGATATTATTCTAGAATCTTTCTCCTTGTTGTGGTAAAGTGAAATTTCTTAATATGTTTCTTCTATCAAAAGATATGCCGCATAAAACCTCTTTAGAGTATTGAAAAGCATGGGTGCTACTTTTAGAATTAAGATGCACCTGACCCAAGCCATAGTCTTTTCAATAGTTTCATATCATGTAAAAGTTACACATTGAATAATGAAGACCAAGTATGAATTGCTGCATGTGAATTTTGGAGCTGGTGAAGAATACTGAAAGTATCATGGACTGCTAAAAGGACAAAAATATCATGGAAGAAGTACATCTAGAGTCTACTTGGAGGCAAGGATAGTGAAATGTCTTCTTGCATACTTTGTTCATGTTTCAGGAAAGATCATTCACTGGAGTAGGACATCATGCTTGGTAAAGTAGGGGGTGGGGCAATGAAGGGCAGTGAAAGAGGGAAATGTCTTCCATGAAATGGATTGACAGAATGGGAGCAACAATGGGCTCAATCATAGGAACACTTTTGAGCATGGCACGGGAGCACGTGGTGTTCCATTCTGTTTTACATAATGTTACGAAGACTGGATGCCATCTAATAACAGCCCAAGTCTCTGAAACTCCTACCAAATGATTGGGTGATACTATGATACACATGTCAGCGTGATAGAAGTTATTGGTCAGTTTTTGTTACTGACTCACTGGCTATAAGGTTAAGCCTTCTCAAAAGAGCAGAGAAAGAATCCCTGAGGACATCAGGAGAGCATGGACAAGATGTCTGTAAGAAGTGATAGGAGGAGGCACACAGATTCAGAGAAGCAGCATTGAGACTATGAGGTGTCTTCACCTTACTTTTCTTGAGGATGTGGGGTTATGGGACAGACTTACAGGCTGACTGGTTTCTTGGCCTCTGGTGGCCAAAGTCAAACTGAGACGCTATGAACCGGAGAGAGACGTGCTGCTAGTTGAGAACAAGAACTGTATGCTTATTGTTACTCTTCCTGCTATGTGCTAACCTAGCAAATTCCCTAATAAAACCCCTTCATCATGAGTCTAATCTGTGACTTCTGTGTGGCCACTGCAACAAATTATTGAAGCCATACTAGATATACAGTGGCCTGGGTGGGAAGGTTGGTGAGAGATTAGAAAAAAAAGGATGGTTCACAGAGGCTTGTGTGACCTCTGCCTTGTGGCAATAGGGCAGAGAGAGAGAGAGAAACCCACCTGTGTGCCACTTATTGCAATTGTGCAACTTCTCATAAAATGCTTGAACTTCAGCTAAATGTTTGTCATTGAACATCTGGAATGTTTTAAAAATGAACTTTAAATTCCACATAATAGAGACTTTAAAGAAGCTATCTATTGTTATTAAATTTATTTTGCATGCAGTTTTCAAGAATTTGCCATTTATAATCTACTGAAAATTGTTTTTTAGAGTACCTGCATGTAAATCGACCCTGAGAAATTAGGCTACTAATGCATGCTGAGAGCTGTGACTACACCCCTCCTGGGGGACTGGGGAGCCTGGTTACCCTTGCTGCATAGCTAAAAACTTAGGAGCCAAGTGAACTTAAGGATGAGGAAGAAGTCACTGGTATCTCTAGGATCAGAGTTCACTTTTGCCAGGTTTCTCAGCCCAGGACCAACCCCTCCTCAGATCCTAGGTGTGCCTCCCTCCCAGACTGAAGTGCAGGCTGATTCCAAATGTTGAGAAAACACACTTTTCTTCAGACCTCGGCATTGTGAGAAGTCCCTTTCTTCTTACAGCAATAGAACTGGGAAGCAATTTTGAAGTAACTGATTCCAATCTTCTTGTTTTGTTCCCCACACTAAACTAAAATCACTTCCATGGGGTCTCTGCCAACTCACCGTGAACCTACGGGGCAGGGCAGCACTGTCCTGGTGGGTTTCCTCCATGGGAGTAGAAAGCCCGCTCTTTCTCCCTCAAAGTGACTGGTTCTTTCAAGCCCAGCTCATAACCATGATGCCCCTAGGGATTTTGGTTTGTAAGTGAGGAAAAGTCATAAAAATGGGTGAAGACTGATTGCTCAGCTTGCAATAATATATCCTGTACAACCCTACTCTTTGTGACCTACGTGTGTCAGAGTCGGGATGAAAACCACATGATCTTAAGAGACTGAAATTGGGGAAGCAGGCCAAGAGGCTTTCTTCTGTGGAGTATGGGCCTGGACTTGAACTCCCAACTCTTTAGTCATTTGCATCTCCCAGGAATGCTATGGTAATGTAGTAGCCAGGCAAATTGGTGCAGGGAAAAGTAAAGAACACTGTTGGAATTTGGGATTTAAAGCTTGACTTTACCTCTTACTGAAGCTCAATGAATTTTTTGCCCCTGGTGGTGTGATTATCAGGTGCTTGATGACTCACTGAAAGTTCTAATGGTATGATACTCCCAGTTGCTCCAAGAAGGAAAGATGCGCTACCTATTTTCATACTGGCTACAGCTTTGCAAACCCTGGGAAGTAGTTCTACTCAGTGCTATAGGAATGTTATGAGTTACCATTGACTTAGTGACAATAAAATAAAATAAAATAAAATAAAGAAAGAAAATAAAGGAAAGAAAATAAAGAAGTCAATATTAGCTTCATGGTTTCGTGAAGATTAAGTAGACGTAAAATACCTGTAGGAAATTCTTCAATTCTTCACTCCCTCATCTTGTGATATTCTGTCCCAATGGATTTATACTATTTTCCTGTATGAGAAAATGGCACCCACATGTGGTTAAGTGTTCATGCCCAGGTAAATGTTTTTAGTCTTTGTAAAACCCAATGTCAAACCCAATTGTCAAAAACTAGATTAAGGAGAAGCTCCACAGTTTTATGCATTGAGCTTGATAGTCTTTTATTTGCAGGTTAAGATCTAAAAAGATACCCACTCCCACTGGCACCCAGGTGGTTGGTCACATTGCCTATGAGTAATGACAACCACCTCGAGTTTGGAAATTCAGGAAGGTGTTGCCTGGGTGTACAAATGCTGATCTAGATTTATACCTGCTGTGTTTTCTCCACAGACAAATATCCCTGTGATTTTCCAACTTCATTACTTATCATCTCCTCCCGTGATATTATTTTACTGCTCCTCAAAAAATCTATTTTCCTTATTCATCACCTTTCCCTCCATGTAATTACTAAATATACTTTGTCTTATTTCCTTCAATAAATAATTAATCTTTATGAACATGAAAAAGGCAAAGAAGAAGGTTTGTCTCATTCTGTCCTTCAATTATGGACTGGCAATTTCAGGCCAAAGCCTTTAAGAAGATGGTAGAAGCAGGAGGGAACATTAAGAAGACTTCTGCCAACTAAGAAAGGATACTGATCTTCTTCTCTATGGAGGCTTGTGCATTAAAACTATGAAAATTAGAATTCCCCCTAAAGGGAGAATTCAGAGCAGGAAGAACTAAGAGTTTTTTTTTCCTTCATGCAAATATTTGATATTAATATTAATATGTTATTTAGAATTTATTAAATGTTGTACATTTATGCAATGTCTCATTCAATCCTCAATACAATTTTGTGAGAGGGTTTAATTGTTTTTCCCACTTTTCAGACAGTGAAACTATGGTGCAGAGAGATTGAATATAGGGACTTAAGTCACACATTAATATCTGAGATTCAGACCCCAAAGAGTATGTCTACAGGATATCTATTCTTAACCACTAAGTTTTGATAGAAGAAAAATCAAATGTTACCCTTTACTATCTCATTTCCCTCCTCCCCCAAGAATATATGAGTTTCCTTGATGTAGAGGAGAGGTAACTCTCTGTCCACTTCTCCCCCCGTTCTCAAAGGTCTGATGTATTGATACTCCTGCACTTTACAAATGCAACATACCTTATTATTTGACTTTGCAGATTTTGATGCATTCTGTTTATTTAGATGGTTATTTGACTCATTTGGGGAGGCGGTAGCAGATGTATCAGTTCTTGGGGGATTAGTTGGACCTATAAGAGTTTGTGGAGAAAACTGTTACTACATTGTTTTGCACACCTGAATTTGAAAACATTGAAAGGTTGAAGTGATCTAGTGAGTTTCTTTTTTTCTCTGTTTGGGTGGTACACATTTTTTTTGTTCATTACTAACCTTAAGGCTAGAGCCACCACTAAAGAAGTGCCTAATAATCTTGTCTGTAAAGTTTTAAGAAAACTTATCTAACATACCTCTCTATGATGCATGAAGTTGCCATGATTTGGATTTGACTCCATGGCAATGTTTCCTGGTCTCCTCCACCCATGGAATGTAAGGTCTTATCAACTCATCTATTGCAGTTCTCTGTCACCACACAATTTATTTCTAATGGCGGTCCTTGGACTTTCGTTTGAATTTCTTGCTCTGAAGGTGCCCAATGGCTATCCCAATGACTGGGAAGATCATATAATTACTATTTTAATGCCCTCCTTACTTTATTAAGTTATGTATCCATCTGGTAGTCCTGGTTCCACTACGGTCAAGAAATATTACTGAAAGTTATATCTTATCAACCACCCCCATTTTTGTGTCAATAGTGCCTGTCACTTAAATTTGGACAGAGTTTAATCTGTACAAGCCAATAATTCATAGCCAGCCTACTTATAGTATCCTAGTCTCAACTGTGCTTTAAATCCTATACTATTGGCTAAATTAATGAAAATATCAATAGAATTGTGTTATGCCTCAGAGATATTAATAATGTTCTCTATAATAAAATGACAATGATATTTCAAAGATGAATCATAGGCATATATAAATGAATGGATTTGGGGTTTGCACTTAATTCTAGCTCCAATATACAAACAATCAGTTTTTATGATGTGGCCCGTCTCAAAAATTGTCTTCATCATGAGATCACTGAAGATAGGCTGCTATAACAAAGTGACATTTAAATAAACTGGATAGACTCCAGCTAGATCTAGAAATAATAGTGTCTGGGGTCTTAAAGGCTTGTGTTCAAACAAGTAGTCATCTTAAGTGAGGTTTCAACCAAATTCACATGAAAGAAGCACAGCAGCCTGTGATATCCAAGGATTGCAAACATTGTGGTTGCTGCTAGTGCCATTGAGTTGGTTCTGTCCATAATGACCCTATGCGCAACAGCAACGACTAATTTCCTTGTCCTACACCATCCTGACAACTGTTCCTATGGTTGAGCCAACTGTTGCAGTCACTGTGTCAATTCATTCTATTGAAGGACTTCCTCCTTTTTACTACAACCCTACTTTACCAAGTATGATGTTCTCCTCCAGGGATGATCTCCTGACAATGTGGGCATATAGACCACACTTCTTCCAAGACAGACTGGTTGGTTCTTTTAGCAGTCCATGGTATTTTCGATATTTTTCTCCACCACCATAAGTCATCATGGTGATTTATGCATCAATTCTTGTTAGTTTTTTTTTTAATTAAGTGTGCAATTTTCATGTGCATATTAGGAATGTGAAAATGCCATGACTTGGGTCAGGCATATCTAAGTCCTCAAAATAACATTCCTGATGCCATATTCTTTTTCATATAATTCAACTTCTCTGATTATTTGCTCAGCATACAGAATACTTTTCAATTGGTCATACTGAGGTGTTTTCTGTATTACTGTGATGCTGGAAATGATGTCACTGGTATTTCAAATGCCGCCAGGCAGGGTCGCTCAAAATGAACAGGAGTCAGCAGAGCGTCTAGACTAAGAACAATAAAGACTATGCTCCCCCCTTCAGAGAAAGAGGCTGCTAAAAACCTTTTGCATAGGGTTGTAAGTAATGTAACCCAAGCTTGAATTAGGGAATGGGGTCAGAGCCTATACTGTGAATACCTGATATGAAGAAGGCTTTGGTCTACAGTGAAAATCCAAAATTCATCGACAGTATACACACATGTATTAATCCTCCAGTGAATCCCTTCTGACTATAGTTAAGGGATGTAAATAGCTTTGTTGTCAGACAGAAAACACTGTAGAGATCATCATAGTAGATATAATTAAGTTAATATGTTTGATTATCTAGACCCACTTAAAGTTGTTTCAGTTAAAAAAAATAAGGGTAAAAACACATGGATTAAGTCTCTGGCAAAACCCCTCTGTGGGTAGATTTAGTAATTATTTCTTTATCAGTTAGATTCTCACTAAATATCCGTGGTGGCTATATAATCTGTTGTCAATTTCAGACTTAAGAGTGAAGGGGTGGCGTTTAGCCTGTCAATCAGGTTACAGCTTGATGACTGTGTCAGGCAGGGTCCTCTTAGAGAAATAAAATTCAGCACACTACTAATTCCTTTTATATATTTATATATTGAGAAAGGTATACAAAATAAGAAAGAAAAAGTTAACTATAAAGCAATACAGATTGCTTGGTGCAACTTACTTGTGTGAGGCAACTAGAAGACTGGCAGTCCTTCAAATCTTGAGGGCCGCTGAGTAGTCCTCTGTAGAGCAATCCAGGCTATCTGGTTACAGGCAGCAAACAGCAAAGCAGGTTGCCAACAGTCAGCCAGATGACAAAGTCCAACAGTCCTCAGCTCAAGAGATGTATATCCCAGGAGCGTGGCGAAGTAGGGCTGGAAGGATCCTCAACTCACAGCAACACAGTCCATGAGCAGGTGTCCCATGGGTAGTGTTGCTTGGAGGTCGAGGCACAGGATGAACAAGGCAGCTCTCTGGTCCTAAGATCCAGAAGCAAGAGAGAGGGCGGGACTTGCCGAGCCCTTCCTATCTCTGGCCTTCAGTTTATCCCACGTGTTCATTGGCCGTGCCGTCACCACAGACCCACCAATCTTCTGTGGCCATGTTGGCACAACAAACCAACCCTTCACATTTGGAAACATGAAGGAGATAAATAACTCACTGGAGACAGAATACAGGTTCACTCCCTGCTGACAAAACACATGGAGCTAGAAGCTGAAGAATACCCTTGGAGACCCCTGTCAGCACTGAAATACCTCTACTGCCTTTGAATCCACAGGGTTTTCCACCCACAGGCCTGGGGTCTTCCTGCATTCGGCGTCTTTGCATTGTGAGTTTGATAGGGGATTTTATAGGTTGGTATTAGACATATAGACTAATACTAGACTTATGGGCTTGATATGGACTGGGCTGGGATGTTTTCTCAATATTCAATTGCTCTTGTAAATAACGCTCTTTCTTATACACATATGAGTCTCCCTGGATTTATTTGTCTTGTCTAACCAGAATAACATGCCCTCTGATCATAGACAACAAATATAAATTGCCTTGCTGTCATGCAGAGTACATTTGAAAGTGCATTATGGCAGATGTAGCTAGGTTAAAATTTAACATGAAATCATTTGCTCTCCCTTTGGACGCATATTAAAGTGTTTTAGTTTAAAATATTTTTTGCTTTCTTTTCTAATAAGGCTTCCTCTATTTTATTTTGTTATTGTTGCTAATGTTTTTGTATGATTGTTGGTATATGAAATCCAGGATGGATAAATATACCAAGATAAAAACTGGATTAATGGCTTCTTGCGGGGGATGGGGGGGGGAGTGGAGCAGGTAGAAGATATTGGTAAGGAAATGTATTGATGTAGCTTGCGCGCTTTTTCTCCCTCATTCAAGTTTCTGTCCTTTTCTGCCTTGAAAACTAGCATTTGGAATGAAACTCCCCAGAAGAAGTGGCACATGTACATTAAATTTTAAATGAAAACCACTCTCTGGCTTCCTGTATGATTTAATTCTTCTATCTATCTACATTCTCAGGTACCATGAGTATAAAACAAAAACATGGGATTTAGATATTTTGTTAAATGCTGTGGCTAATAGCAGGCCAACAAAAGATTTTCTCTTCGTGAAGTTCAGTGGAAGTCAATGGTTTTTCTGAAAAGAGTCTCCATTGAAGAGTCTGAGAGATTGCAGTAAGAGCAGTTATTCTTTGGAAGATAAAGGTATTCCTTTTAAAAAGATAAATAAACTTTTCTGAAACTAAAGAAGAAATCCAGCCACAATTTCTGAAGGGAGATTCTGATTCAGAGGGACCCTGCATAGCAGAGCAGACTTTTGCCACAAAGTTTTCTTGGGTATATTTTTACAGAAGCTAATTGCAAGTTCTTGTTCCCATTTGCATCGCCAGCCTTTCTGTTAGCTGCAGAGCACTTAACCTTTATTGTTGATTAACACTCAGTTCACTTTTGTAAGGAAATTGTGAAACTAGTTCTTTATTTACATTCAGAATAATTAAAGCAATACTTTCTATTCTTTTCTTTATCCAGGGACTCTAGCTTTCACATACGTGCATTCCAAACTGGTAGCAACCAAATGATACCTTGAAAAGTAGGAAAGTGAGGAGGACAGGGAAGCAAATTATTGCAGTAAAAATTTTAGAATTCTAGTTACCCCAGAAAGTTTGAATACAGGACAGATAAAACAATCAGGAACAGTAGTGAAAATATCAATATCATGAGCATGGGAGGGGTAAGGTAGGGTGGGGTTGGAGCTGAAGGAAAGGGAGAAACCATAACAAGGTTGAATATATAGACCAAGCTCCCCCAGGGGGACAAGTAACAGAATGGTGGGTAAAGGGAGATAACAGCGAGTATAGACATGAAAGACCAATATTAATATATAATTGATAAAGGTTTCACGAGGGTGACATGGTGGGGGAGGGAAGGGAAATAAGAGGAGCTGATACTAAGGGCTCAAGTAGAAATAAATTGCTTTGGAAATGTTGATGCACCATATGTGCACATATGCTTATTTGTTATAAGATTTGTAAGAGATCTCCAATAAAATGATTGAAAAAAAGAGTTTGAATTATACTAATATTCTGTTTCTATGAGATGCCAAATTGTTCGAGATTGGTATATTTATACTGAGATAAACTGGAGAATGCTTTTCTTCATCAACATGTTAAGTAAAATATGAAGTCTGATCAGATTCCATGGATTTGACCTGATCTTAGCTTCTCTCCTTTGAAAACCTACCTGCCTCTTTTGTTAACATGATAATTGCCTTGCAATGACTTTTCCTTTCTCAGGAGTACTCTTGAAAGTGGAGCACTCTCTTGAAGCAAACTAACCAAAATAATTCCATCTTGTTGACTGCCGGATGACCTGCCTCCATCCCCCTTCCATATGAGAAAATCCCACTAGTGATTGACTTTAGGATATACTCTTCTGTTCCCAAGATTAGAATGGTGTAATTAAGCTAGTTATTCTTAAATATTATTTCCTTTGATATTGTAATCTGGAGTTTGTAATTAATCCTGCTATTCATGGGGAATCCAGGACAGATGATCCCTTTAGGACCAGTGATAAGAGTGATGATACCAAAGGGTGGAGGGAAGGTGGAGTAGAAAGTAGGAACCGATTATAAGGATCTGCATTTAATCTCCTCCCTGGAGTACAGACAACAGTAAAGTGGGTGAAGGGAGACATCAGACAGTGTATGATATGACAAAATACTAATAATTTATAAATTTCCAAGGGTTCGTGAGGGAGGGGGGGCAGGGAGGGAGGGGAGAAATAAGGAACTAATACAAAGGGCTTGAGTAGAAAGAAAATGTTTTGAGAATGATGATGGCAACAAATGTACAAATGTGCTTTGCATACAACGGATGTATGTGTGGATTGTGATGAGTTGTATGAGCCCCCAATAAAATGATTTAAAACAATTTTAAAAGTGTTCCTTTTTGATGTTATATTTAATCTTATTTCTTCCCTTTTTCACTCATTTAAAAAATATTAAATCATTTTATTGGAGGCTCTTACAACTCTTATTATATTCCATATGTAAATTGTATGAAGAATATTTGTACATATGCTGCCATAATAATCTTACTATTCTTATTTTGCTAACCAGGATGTTATAATTAATCCTTGTGCCCTGTAACACTCTTACTCTAAAGAATGTAAACATGAAGATTGCAACACTTTGCTTCTGTCACTCAACCACTAGCTTCATAAGAAAGGCAGTTTGGAAACACTTTGAATTTTCCTAGTATCCTAGCTATAACTGAATGAAAGAATCTTCTAGCATTCAAGACATTATAGTGGCTGCCATTTATTTGAATCCACAACACTTTAATCTTCAAAAGAGATATCGAAAAGTAGTAAGTTTGAAACTTTCTAATTTCATGATACTGTAGAGTATCTTATGCTTTCATTCCCTCCCATTCATATAATCTCAATAATTTTCTTATGGGAACAAAAAAAAATCTAAGCTATGTTATATTATATCTCTCTAGTAGAGTTTGCAAAGTATATGTGTTCACAGGTGTGGCACTTACATACCTGTAACTTAATGTAAAATTGATAAACAAGTATAGGGGTCGAGTCTAGACTGTCAATCAGGTCACAACCTGATAATGCCTCCTTGCGGGCATGACTTTCTCATGAGGATCCTGGGAACTGCTGCTCTCTCTGTCTTCAACTTCCTGTCGACAAACTAATCCCCTCAGCCAAGGGGTGCCACCTTTGTCCATACTTACGCACTACTCACCAGGAATATTAGAAATCTAGTGTCTGGTCAGTCTGTAGGTAAAAATGATCCTGCACCATTGCCTATTCTGAGAACAACTCTGAAGACTTCCAGGCTCTAGAGTTATCCATAGCATTGATTGAAGTTTTGTTATAGCTTCTCCCTCTGTCCAATTTACTTCCGTCGCTCTTCTTTCGATGTTCTTTTTAAAGACTCTCCCCAGTAATTCTCCTTGTTTGCTTGCTTTTATTTTATCAGGTTTCATAGAGTCAGTTTTGATGCATAATTCCCATAATGACTCATAATGTGCAAAGGAACAAAACACTGCTCTGTCACGTGCCATTCGTGCAATATTTATTTTCAAGCCTATTGTTGCAGTCTCTATGTCAATTCATCTTAGGGAGGGCCATTGTCTTTTTTCACTTTACCAAGCATGATATCCTTTTCCATGGGCTGGTTTCTTCTGATAGCATTATCAGATTGTAATACTGTGTGCTGCTGTAAAAGTGGAAGCAGTGTCACTGGTATTTCAAATTACAGGAAGGCCACCCAAAGTAAACAGTTTTCAGCAGAGTGTACAGACCAAGAACAAACGAAGAAGAAGAAATAGGCTGTTCATTTGAAAGGAATTAGCCACTGAAAAAAATCTCTACATAAAATATCTTTGTCAGTGTCCATTTCCAAGGTAACCAGGACCTGAAACAATCATAGGTGGCAAACTTTTAAAAACAAAACAAAACAAAACCACTTTGAAGTTGGATTATGGCTTTGGTGATGAGGACTGCATCATTGGTAGTATTTGGAGTACTGATAGACTCTGATATCACCTATTTAATATGGACAATGCAAGCCAGAGGCCTCCTTGGAACATTATAAAGATAAGGTTTCTGGTATCTTGAAATTAAAAAAAAATTGCTAAAGAGCAGGTCCCAGTTCTAATTGAAGTAGTTGTTGTCCTCTAGAAAAGTAGAACTATATCACCTGGGGAAAATTTGCTATGCCAAGGTCAGTGCTGTGGTTGGAAAGAAAGGAAATTTTGATAGCTGGGATGGAGTAACCAACACTGACACTCAAAGCTTCCCCTGAACCTACTCTGCCTCAACAATTGGTCCACTGCATTCTGATAAAGAAACGTTGCTCCCCTGTTTGAAAAAGACAACTCACTACTCTCATGAGATTTATCATTCCATTGAAACATTGAACCACTAACTGGGACTAACAAGTGAGGAAAAGAACTATGTGCACCCGGCAGGCCTTGCCTCCATGTAGTCAGAGTCAGCAACCACGTATGAAGAACTCTCCATGAGAAGCTCAGTTCTCTGACTTACCAACTGCTCTCAAATCTATGCCAACTCATATTGACACCTCTGTTTGTTTGTTTGTCTAAGACTGTAACTATTTATGCAAGTGGAAAGCTCTGTCTTTTTCCTGAGAAGCACATGGTGGTTTCAAACTGACAACTTTGGTGATCAGTCAAGGTGTAACTACTACACCACCAAGGCTCTCACATAAGGTTGCAGATGCACTAACGTTTTACTGATGCAGATAGCCTTATCTTTCTACAATGTAGCTGAAGAGTTCAAATGGATTTTGCAATGAGCAGTCAAACACCTAACTCACTAGACCACCATGGCTCTTGGTAAAGCAGAAAGCAAAAAATGATGAGTACCCTCAGTTTGATGGACTGACATGATTGCAACAATTGACTCACACATAGAAAAAATTGTGAGGATTGGGAATGACTTGGCAGTATTTTGTTTTATTTTATATAGGATCTCCATGAGTCCAAATCCACTAGTCAGCACCTGGCTACAAAATCTGTGGTAAAAATGTTACTTGTTAAAGCCATCCACTTTAGATAACTAAGAGAGGGGCTCATAGCCCCTGCTTCAATAGGACTGAGATTACCTCAAAAGTAAAGGAGATTACAATACTTGAAGAATAAGATGATCTCCCTTGGATTGCTACCACGGGCCTAGCAATTTGTCACACTGGTGTGACTTCATGTTGCTATATTGCTAAAAACATGCCACTGGCATTTTCAAGTTCCAGCTGGGTTGTCCACCATGAGCAAGTTTCAGTGGCGCTTTCAGACTAAGAAGAAACACCTAGGCATCCACTTCTGAAACTTGGACAATGAGAAGCTTATGGATCACAATAGAATATTGTTGGAAGATGTACTCTGTAGATGGAAGGGCTACAATACACATTGGTCACAACAAAGGACTCAAGCAGCCACCAATCATGAAGATGCAAAACCCTGGGGAATATTTACTTGACTGTACATGGGGTCCATTAGCAGAGACAACTTAACAGCAAGAAGGCAACTTAAGACTGAACTAAACTTTTTATACTTATATCAGTTGTCATAACAAATAAAGACTTCACGTACCTCCCTCAAACCTTGAATGTCATTCTGTGATGGGTACATTTAATCTCATTTAAGACATTTTTCAAAGAGGTAATATTCATGTTGATAGCCTTCTCTATACTGTCTATGCCACTCTTCGGCATAGAGTGTTAGTACTGATAGTTGTCTTAGTTATCTCTTGTTGTCATTAGGTGCCAGTTCTGAGCCATAGCAACTCTATGCACAAGAGAATGAAACTGCCCTGTCCTGCACCATTCTCACAATTGTTCCCATGCTTGGGCCCATTGTTGCAGCTGCTGTGTCAATTCATCTTGTTAAAAAATCTCTTTTTTTGGGGGGGGGGGCATCACTGCCCTTTGGTGGGAGTGGGAGACCCTTCCTTGCTCCTGGAGAGCTGCTGTTGGATTTGAACTGCCAAGCAAGTGGACCGCAATCCTGCACTCAACCACTATGCCACTGGGGTTCAGCCCTAAAAAATTTCTTTCACTGCTCTCCTACATTCCCCAAAATTATGTCCGTCTCATGCTATGGTCTCCCCTGACAGCACTTCTGTGGTAGTTACATAATCTCCTGTCAACTTCAGTGAAGGGGTGGAGTCTAACCTGTCAATCAGGTCACAACTAGATGACCACATTTGGATACAGAACAGAGATATAGATAGCTCACTGCAGGCCAGGCCCACTCTCTCTGCCTTCTTGTTTCTGCTGTTGAGACACTCAGAGAGCTGGAGTAACCATGTAGAGACTCGTTTCTGAATTGAGATGCTTCCATTGCCACTGGATCCACCTTCTACCCACTGGCCCATGATCATCCTGCATTTGGCCTTATGTACTACATGAGTCTAAAAAAGGATTTATGGACTAGTGTCAGACATATGGGCTAATCTGGATTTATGAACTTAATATGAAGTGAGAAGTTTTCTCAACATACCATTGCTCTTTTGTATAAAACTTTTTCTTAAACACATATGAATGTCTATAAATGTGTTTCTCTAGTCAACCCAAACTAACACATCTGAAGTATATCAAAGTTTTACATTGAGTTGTAATCCATAGCAAAGGATTACATGATCTTCATTGATCTTCATGAGCAAGTGTCTTAGTTCTTTTTCACTTTCAGAAAACAAGGTTGTGTGATCTGTTTATTGAAAGTTGTTGATAAATGTTCCTCCGATCTTGATACCACATTATTCTTCATCTAATCCAGGTTCTCTGATTATTTCCTCAGCATATAGATTGAATAAATATGTGTAAAGCATGCACTATCCCCTTGTTCCATTCTCACAACTGCCTCATGATTCATTTACTAGTTTCACATAGCACAATCAAATGTCCTGGAATTATCTCAAGGATATCTCAAGGATAATTTATCTCAAGGATATTCATAGTTTGTTATGATCCATATAGGCAAATGCCTTGGCATAACCTATAAAACACAAGTAAACATCCTTCTGCTATTCTCTACTTCCAGACAATATACATGTAATGTAAGCAATGATATCCCTTGTTCCATCTCCTCTTCTGAATGCAGCCAGAACCTCCCGTAGAACCCTGTCAATGTACTTCTATAAACATTGTTGGATAATCTTGGGCAAAATTTTACTTTCATGCAATCAAAGTGATATCCTTCTATAATTTGAGCATTCTCTTGGGGCCCCTTTCTGTAGAATGGGTACAAATATGCATCTTTAGTGGTCAGTTGACCAAGCAGCTATTTTTCCAAATATCATCGCAAAGATGAGTTAAGTGCTTTCTGAACTTCAACAGCTTGTTGAAACATTTAAATTGGTATTTCAAAATTTCCTTATTTTTAGCTAAGGCTTTTAATGCAGTCACACTTCTCTCAGCTCCATTGACTCTTGCTCATATGCCATCTCCTGAAAAGTTTGAATGTTGACCAGTTCTTTTTGGTACTGTGACTTTCTGTATTCTTGCCATTGTCTGGATGCTTCCTGCATCATTTAATATTTTGTCTATAGAATCTTTCACTATTGCAGCTTAGGCTTTATTTTTTCTTCAACTCTTTCAGCTAAAGAGATACTGAGCAAGCTTTTTCCTTTGGGCTTTCAACTTTACATCTTTGCATATTTCATTGTAATATTTAAGTAGTCTTCTTTAGTTGGTCTTTAAAATTTTCTTTTTATCTCTTAGACATTATCATTCCTTCCATGAGCTTTCCTACTCTCTGATAAAGGTAAGCTTTAACATCTTTTCTGACATCCACTTTGATACTTTCCTTTTTTTCCTGTATTATTTATTTAGTAGGACTCTGAAGAAAATACTACATTTGAATGGCTTAAAATATACATATTTAAATACATATGCACATATATTTCTAGACATACATGTATTTAAATATATACATATATACTGTATATACACATTCACATATTTAAATGTATATACACACATCTATTTTTGCAGTTTACAGGGAGAGCAGACTGATTTCAGAATTTGAACTCTAGGGGAAGGTTTTCTTCTGTGCTGGCTGTTGGGGGTGGGTGGCTCCCCGTCTTTTAAACTTCTGCTTCCTGGTTTCTTGGAGATCTCCATATAGGTTGGCATCTATCTTTTTCCATCTCTATTAGCTTAATCTTCTATATATTGTAAGATATTTCATTGAAATATACTCTGCCCTTATCCTATCACATTCACACAAACAACATATTATCTAATATAATGATAACCACAGACATGATGGTGAGGGTTTTTAGCAAATATTTTTGTGGGATATAACTCAATTGTGTCCCACACTTTTTCTCCACACACATTGCAATTTATGTCTTTACCACATGCAAGATACCACATGGCAACCCACCAAAAACCTTAATTCAGCTCTAAAATAAAATTCCATTTCCTTAATCATCAACTTTGAAGACTGGTCAGACTAGCGTATTCCATCCTAGGGAGAAATTTTCTTTTCATCTGTGAACCTGTGAGATTACAAAAATCCTCACAACTAGAGTAATAGGTAACATCACAATAAATGGAGAAAAGATGGGAGTTGTCAAGGATTTAGTCTTATTTGGATCCATCATCAATGCTCCTGAAAACAGTAACCAAGAGATCAAATGATGAATTGCATTGGGTAATAAAGTGTTGAAAATCAAGGAAGCTATTCTGAGAACTAAGATGTGCATGACCCAAGCCGTGGTATTTTCAATCTCCTCCCATGCATTGAAAATTGGGTTGGAGTGAATAAGGAAGATCAAAGAAGAATCAATGCATTTGAACTATGGTACTGACAAAGACTATTTTAAGTTCCATGGACTGCCTAAAGAACAAACCAAGCTATTTTGAAAGAAGTACAACCAGAATAACCCTTAGTGGCAGAGATGGCAAAACTTAGTCTCATTCATGTTGAACATGGAAAATAATATAATGTTTGGTAAAAAGGTGGCAGCATAATAGATGAAGATTCTACACAAGATGGAATGACACAGAGGTTGCAATAATTGGGATCAAAAATGTTCATTTTGTTGTACAGAGGGCTGCTATGAGTAGGACCTGATTTGATATGTTGCTACCGTAACAGTAACAACAAATATATAATGGAAAAAGCACAGGGTAGACATTTCTATTACAAATGGGAAAACTGGAGAAAAACAAGAGATAATGGGCATCAAGAAATTTTAGAACCAAGTAATAAAATTTACATTAACTTTTTTAACTTGAAAATAATTCTCTATCCTTTGGAAACTTCTATGAAAGGCATCGACCCTCCAGATTATGGATATTGGGTACACCCTCTGAGTACTCTGTGGAGCTCCCTCTAACCTGGACTTCAACTACCTTTCTAGCCTTCTGGGATAACAATTCAGCTCCTATGACTTTAGGTGACTTCATTTTCTAGACTCTTTGAATGACGACCCAACTCTTTCATCCTCACAAGGTCCCATTCTTCTATTCCTTCAACATTTGGCAATGGATTCTTTCTCTTTCACACATGAGTCACAGTTTCACATTCTTCAGCCAACCTCATAAAGATCCAACTCTTAGAAACCCAGAAGGCGGTGGCCCTACCCCTTGAAATTGGGACAGTTCTTCTTCCTGTGCTCTTTCCAACAGATCAACTGACCTAAGTTGCTCCAGGATGATCCCTTTCTTCTCTTGGAGGAAAGCAGATCACTCTTCTTTGATCATCTTCCTGATTATAGAATTATACAAGTCAAGGAAATTTATTTTTGTTATCTAACCTCTTCACCCTTTAATCTCAACTGGTGGTTTTTCTGCATATTATTAGGTTAGAACCACCAATCGCTGGCTTAATCTCTTTAATGAAAGACTGTATAGGCATATCCTTGGTGAAAGTTCTAGAACACATATTTTTATTTTGTACAACAGGATTTTTCAAATTTCTAAATGTTATTTTCATTATGTGCAGTTCATTTACTATTTTGTAGAGTTACTAGTTCACAGAGTTGAAACACACAGTTTATGGAATACTTTAAGAAACACTGGATGTCATTTATTTTCTTGAGGGCCACTAAAATCTGATTTTTACATATTTTGTTCACATCATTTGTCAAACATTAATGAATCCACTATCTTTAAAGCTAAGTTTCTATAAGTACACTCTTCTGATAGTTGTGGAGATAGCATCAACTCAATTGGTACAGAAATATCTGGTCTTGAACTCCAAAATATATGGTATGACCACCACATAAAATCTCAGAGTAAGTCTTAAGACTCATGAATGTGGCATTGAAATTTTAAAGGCAAAAGTCATGATCAGAGTAATTGAGTTAGTGACCTTTCCAGAGGGGTGAAGCAGTTTGATCTCCAGCCCGCTTTATTCCAGGGACCATGTTCTTGTTGTAAGTGTCCATTGCGGTTAGTAATGAGGGTGATGAGGGTGGGAGAAAACCCAAGTCATCGATAAAGCCAGGGATATCTGTGAACTAACTTGATGAGAGTTCTCATTATATCCAGATTATAGTAAAGACAAAGGGTTATGATGCTTTTTTGCTGGTCCCTCTCAGAATAGGCAAATATAAAACTTCAAAAATATTAAAATTACCTTTGCATTGGACAATTTATATTATAATGGATCCCTAAAAAGTCATAAATCCTTAGTTAAGAGAGGGTGTGACTTGCATCATATCCCCACTTTTTCCCTTGCTTCTAATTTTTGTTTTAGCAGGAGAACATTTTACAATATTTATGTGAAGTCACCATAATAACATCAGTAACTTTTTAGGCATAATGCAATAGTTTTGTTAATCAGAAACATGTGAAAAGGGCATGAATAAAATTATGAAAACTCTGGAAGAAGGAAGCATCCAACCTGAAGTAAACAAAAACAATACTTAAAAAAGCAAACAGAAACTTACAAAATTAAAAACATGAGATGATCTCAAGAAAAATGTTATATGATTAAGTGGCCATTGATTTACATTGGTCTGTAGACAAGCAAAACTTCACAAAATAACCAGCAAATAGTAATATCTTATGAGGTAGTTAGTAGCCCCCTGTGAAAGGATATTTATTGATGATTTATGATATACAGTTACTTATTTAACCACCCCACCACTTCCCAAGAATAGACTTAGTGTGGCTATGGTGACACTGATAAATGACCATACATCACTCTATTTATGTATATTGTATGGACAATACAAGCAGCTCTTGGAGTAGACAGGCTAACTCAGCTGTTAACTGAAATGTCAGCAGTTCCATGGAAGAAAGGCTTATCAGTCTGCTTCTGTTAAAGTTACAGCTAAATTGCAATGCTATTTATCCTCTAGGGACAAGACAACAACAGGCTTATGTTGCATTTCAAGAGAAAATTAGTATGGCTTCCTGGAGAGCCATCTGGGGCAGCCATCTGAATCTTATAAATTAAAACAAATAAGTAAATTGCTTATTTGAAATCACTAAGATTTGGTTTTGGTTGAATTGAAGCCCAACCTAGAAAACTCTGATGAATAAAATCAATAAAAGAATAATACAACCTAAATTAAACAGGAAAGAACAAAGTTCATTTCAATTAAAAAATAAAATTCTTTTGGTGATATCTCTAGGGTTTGTGTTACCCAGTGACACTCATAGTAATAGCCTACTTGGTATCAACTCTTGGAGTTTCTCCAGTACGAGAGGAGATAGAATTCTTATTAATTTTTATTTTCTATCTTCATCATAGAATAATATATGATGAATATAATAAATTGCTTAAATGTAATATTACATAGCTTATATGATTGGTAACAGAAAAATTGTTTTGTGAAATTTTTCTACATGAAATTACCTAATGTACCTAATATTAGTGATTAAGTGTAAATTTGTCCTGATTTTCTCTTTCTTTTCCTTTAATTACTGCTTTATTCTCAACAGATGATGAAGATTAATTCACAAATATTATTTGCCATATACTGTAGCTAAAACATCAGAAAATCTGACAAAATTAGCAGTTATAAAAATACCAGGGCTCTAGAGAACAACAGCATGGACTTATACTGTATGCAGAAAGTGCAAGATGGAAACATTATTATAGTTGAATAATGGCAACTCTGACAAGAGCATTTCCTGTTGCCATTAAATTGATTCTGACTCATAATGACTTTATAGGGTGTACTAGAACAGCTCCCATTGGTTTGTGAGGCTATGAATGTTTAAGGAAGTAGCAGAGTACCTCATCTTTTCTCTGGGGAACAGCTAGTGGTTTTGAGCCTCTGACTTTTTGATTAGTAGCCCAACTCATATTCACCATGCCAGTAGGGCTCCTAGAAGATTAGAAAACAAGCTGTGTATAGTATTTTAACCTTACATGTAAGTGGGCATAAGAGAAATATTTTTGTTAGTATAGCTAATTACATGAATATTTTAATTAGAATATCTTATTAAATATTTTTGCAAGATTGCACAAAAATGTTATGCAGAATCATTTTACTAATATTTCTTTTATATTGCACCATCCTATTGACATCATTGTTCCTCAGTAGCTTAAACTACTTTTAAAATGCTTTCTCTGATTTTGTACAGAAACAAGAGTTTTGTCCTAATCTTTCTTGCATACATATGCAATCTAGTTTTCACAGAGAGCTGAAAATGATAGCATGTGACATAGTATTTGAAAGAAGATTCAATGTTTGTTTGCATTCAATATTGGCTGATTGGAATTTAATGAACAGGAATGGGCAAATCGAAAACACAATAGGGAAAAGCAGATGTCAAGAGCCTGAAGTGAGTATATTATTTCCCTTCATATTTTGTTTCTTAATATAGAGTAATGTAGTTTTATGTATAACTATCATTGACATGGCCTGCAAACAAAACAAGCTTTTAGCCATCCAATGAATGGCAGGAGTCTGTTTCTAATTGGAAGTAAGTTGAAGTACGCAGGGCACTGACCCATGGCCCCTGGCATTAGAGGTGATAAGCATGGCACAAAAGCAGCCTGGAGATGTAACTTGGAGCACTTCAAAGAGGCCAGATTGTAAAATTGTTCATTTATGAGTTTCCTGCAGGGGTTCGCACCAGCACTGCAAGCAAAAGTAAAGCTAGAAGGGACAAAACATAAGCTCCTTTTATTGCTACTGGTAATTCAAAAGGGAAAATAAACAATTTCATGGTGAGCTGTTTCCAACTCTGAGTGTGTTCCTAACTTTTGAATAGAAGTATGCACACATGTACACCAATATGATGGCTAGGCCTTTTATTCTTAAATGCTTCAGATTCTTTCCCCTTAATGGCAATGTGAATGCAACCTTTTGAACTCTGTGTGCTTTCACAGATATTCTGTGATTAGAGGACAAAGTACAAATATTTGCCCCCCCAAATCCTGAATAAGAGCAACTCTTTCCCATTTTATTTCTTTCACGATAAAGAGGTGGAACATTGATATTTGAATTACCTTTCTTTGATAACAGGTATTAACTGGACAGGAGAAATGACTTATACCTCACAAAAATTGGCTGTTTCTTGGTTACCAGAAACTTTAAATGTTACAAGATGACTTTGCACAGCATGAGAGTGAATTATGGCAATGTTATCGTTGTTGGGTGCAATTGAGTCTGTTCTGATTCATGGCAGCCCAATGTACAACAGAATGAAACACTGCCCTGTCTTGCACTGTACTCACAATTCTTCTTCCATTGAGCCCATTGTTGCAACCATTGTGCTGACCTCTCTCCAGAGGCCTTCCTCTTTCTTGCTGCCCCTCCACATCATGCAGAATGACGTCCTCTGGGGACTTGGCTCACTAATAACAAGTCCAAAGTGTAAGAAATTAAGTCTTTCCATCCTTACTTCTAAAGATCGTTATGGCTGTATTGCTTCCAAAATAGATCTACCTGTTATTTCGGCAGTCCATGGTATTTCCCTATTCTTCAACAACACCATACTTCAAAAGCATCAATTTTGCTTCATTGTTCCTTATTCTGCCTCCAGATTTCACAATACAACTCAATGTAAAGAAAGCAAACATCTTACAACTGGACTAATGAGTAATATCATGATAAATGGAGAAAAGATTGACGTTGTCAAGGATTTCTTTTTGCTTGGATTCACAATCTATACAATGGAGTAGTCAATCGATAAAATTGGGTATTGTATTAAATCTTCTCCACCAGACTTCTTGAAAATGTTGAAAAATAAGGATGTCATTTTAAGGACTAACGTGCAATTGATTCATGCTATATTATTTCAATCTCCTCTCATGACTGTGAAAATTAGACATTGACTAAGGATGATATACAGCAATAGATAGTATTAAATGATCTGCTGCAACTTCGTTGACCCAGGCAGAAAAAAATTCCAAACTCCATGTTTTAAGTTAGATAACTTATTTTAGGGTGACAAAAGAGGACATGTGAATTAGCAAGGTCTGCAGGCATTGAATTTCCTAAATTAACTGCTCTATCCCTTGTCTCAGAATTTGTGGCAATGTAGTGACTTGTCTGTTTCTACATGCTATGTCATTGGTATTTCACATGCCAGCAGGGTCACTGAAAGTGAACAGGTTTCAGGCTAAGAATAGACAATGAAGGACGACTCTGCTGTTTCAGAGGAAGGAGTCATTAAAAACCTTATGCATAGCTTCAAAGCTTTTTCAGATGCTGAAAGTCTAATGAATGAATCCAGAGATTGTAGGAACTAGTACAGAGGATGGGCCCCTTGGGTCAAGTGGCATACAAAATGTGACTGAGGAGCAGCACATTTCTCAATGCATAGTTAACTATGGTGATGTGAGACCAGCAAAGCCTGTGAAAATAGAGTCCTCTGGGTCTTTAATTGCTGATGAGGCGTAAATCAAGTTAAGGAGACACAGCTGAAAAAAAATCTGCTAATGATCAGTTTTTGGAATGTGCAAACTATGAATTTAGGAAAATTGAAAATGATAAAAAATGAAGTGGAATGTATAAAAATTGATATGCTAGGCAATTGTGAGCTGAAGCAGACTAGCAGTGGCCATTTTGAATCTGAGAATTTTATGATTTAATATGCCAAGTGTATTAGTCTGGGTAGACAAGAGAAACAAACCCATAAACATGCATATGTATATAAGAATGAATTTTATATAAAGGGTAAATATACATTAAAAAACATCCCAACCTAGTCCAATCCAAGGGCATAAGTCTGATATTAGCCCATATGTCTGATGCCAGTCTATAAAACCCTCTTTCAAGAAACACATGCAATTTAGCCAAATGCAAAAAGCCACAAGCCAGTGTGTAGAAAGTCTTTGGGTTCAGTGGTATTGTAAGCATCTCAGTGTTGACAGGGATCTCTGTGGCTTCTCCAGCTTCAGAGATCTGGTTGTAGCCATGTGGCTTCACCTCAGGGATGTCTCACAGGGAGCCAGACTTATCAGTTGAGTTTATCCAGGGGAGTGAGTAGTGAGAGATATAGTGTCTTCTGCCTCAAAGAAGGAAATACCAAATTTCCCAAGGTTCTCAGGTGAAGGCCATGTCCACTCGGAGGCCTCATTTGCTATCTCCAGATTGGCAGGCTAGACACCACCCCTATATTCTTATAGACACCAGATTAGGTGACTACCACATACCACCCCTTGTCAATTTGTCACTTTCACATAACTGTGTAACCATATATAATTTTCAAACAAATAAAAATGAAATCATATCTGTACCTAACAAGATAAAATTAAAATGCATACAATTCAACATGTGCCACCCTCATTTAAACATGACATTTTTATAAGTGCTTGCTGAGAGCAAAGGTAATGCAGAATGGGTAGTAGAAGAAGGTAGTTCTACCTATCAGTTATGATCACATGATAAACTGCAAAAGAGAAATTTGTGATTGTTAGTGTATTTTCTTTATATGTGCTTATTGAATAGCTTTTCTTTGTTCATGTGTATTATATCAGATACAATTAGACTTAGTGTGTTTTCCTTTATATGTATGATAGATGTTTGATGTTAAGTATAAGTGTGATTTCATTCATGCCTGGAAATTATATGTGGATAAAGAAGTGTGTACACGTGTCAAGTTCGCAAGGGGTAGATTGTAATAGGTTGCTTTTTGGGGCCAACAAGGTCAATGAACACACGTGAGATTAATTGAAGGACAGAGAGAAAGTGACTTGGCGAGCCTCACCTTTCTCTCTCTTGCTCTTGGATCTTCAGACCAGTGTGCAGCTAGTTGCCTTTCTACACTACCTGTGGGACACCTAATCTGTGGGCTGTGTAACTGAAAATTGAAATTTCTTCAAGCCCTGCTTCACCACACTACTGGAATATACATTTCTTAAGCTGGGGACTCTTGGACCCTGTCATTTGGTTGACTGTTGGTGACCTGCCTTGCTGTATTCTGCCTGTGGCCAGATAGACTGAGTTGCTCTACAGAGTACTCTCTGGCAGCCCTCAAGATCTGAAGGACTTCCAGGGTATTAGCTGTCTCATGGAAGTGAGTTGCACTAAGCCATTCATACTGCTTTATAGATTAATTAATTGTCTATTTATTATGTTAGATACATATATACCTACATATATATAATTATTAGTGTCCTTTTTTAAGGGACCCTGTCTAACATACTGAGACTAACACAATCAAAAGGAATGGTATGGCATTCATTGTTAAAAAGAAAATGAAAAATCAATCATGTACTACAATGCTGTCTCTACTAGGTTTATATCTATCCACTTTCAAGGAAATCCAATCAATATAACAGTTATTCAAAGTTATGCAATGAACACAAAAACTACTGATGAAGACATTGAAGAATTCGATCAACAACTTCACTCTGAAGTTGATCGAACATATGGTCAAGGTGCATTATAATTATGGGTGATAGAAGGAAAAATCTGAAAACAAAAGGGAAGGAAGAATCATTAGAAAATGTAAACTTGCTGATAGAAACTAATGCACAGATCACATGATAGAATTTTACAAAACCAATAACTTATTTGTGGTAAATATCTTTTTTTCAATAACACGAAAGGCAACTATACAAAGAGACTTTTTCAGGTGGAATAAACAGTAACTAAATTGCGGGCCTTCTATAAAACAGATCAAGAATTTCTCATATGTAAGTTCAGGTCAAAACTGATATTTTGAAGTCTATTAGAGCCAAAATATGAATTTGAGTTTATCCCATCTTAATATTAAGAATATCCCAAGAACCGATTTGACACATAGAACACTAATGACAGAAGACATGATAAACTGTGAGATGACATCTACAATATCATTCTTAAGGAAAGCCAAAGGTCATTTAAAAGACAGAAAAAAGAAACAAAGTATATATTACTGGAACTTGCTCTTAATCATAGAGTTGCTAAAGCAAATGGAAAAAGCAATGAAATCAAAGCGCTTAATAAAAATTTTAAAAAGCAGCTAGAGAAGACAAAATAAAAATATATAATGATTTGTGAAAAGACCTAGAATTAGACAAACAAGCTGGAAAAACAGCCCTAGGGTATCATATAGAACTAAAAAAATGAAGCTTTGAGTTGCAATATTGAAAGGTTTCATAGGCAAAATATTGAATGATATGGGAAGCATCAAAATAAGATGAAAAGAATATAGAATCATTGTACCAAAAAAGAACTAGCTGACATTCAACCACTTTAGAGGTAACATATAAACAAGAGCCAGTGGTGCTTAAGGAAGAATTTGAACTGACACAGAAAGCATTAGCCAAAAACAAATTGATGAAATATGAATTGAAATGTTTCAATAAGCCTATGAATTACTGGAAGCACTTAAACTTCTATGCCAAGAAAATTGGAAGGCAGTTCCTTGAACAACTGACTGGTAAAGATCCATATTTGTGCCCAATCCAAAGAAAGGAGGTCCAACAGAATGATCAAATTATAGAACATTATCACATATCACATGCATATTTTGGTGATCATCTTTCAACAGTGATAGTTTTACATTACAGGGAGATACCAGAGGCTCAGGTTGGATTCAGAAGAGGACATGGAATAAGGGATATCATTGCTGACGCCAAGTAGACATTGGCTGAACATAGAGAATACCAGAAAGATGTTTTCTTATGTTTTATTGACCACTCCAAGACATTCAACAGTGTAGATCATAACAAACTATGGATAACATTGAGAAGAATGAGAATCTCAGAACACTTGGCTGTGCTCACACACAGCTTTTAAATAAATCAAGCTGCAGATGTGAGACCAGAAGAAGGGAATAGGAAATGGTTTCAAATAAAAAGAGATGTGCATAAGGTTTTTATCCTCCCACCATATTTATTCAATCTGTATGCTGAGCCAATAATCAGAGAAGCTGGCTTATATGGAGAAGAACATGGCTTCAGCATTGGAAAATGACTTATTAACAACCTGCAATATGCAGGTGACACAACTTTCCTTGCTGAAAGTGAGGAGGCCTTGAAACACTTGCTGATGAAAATCAAGAATTGCAACCTTCAGTGTGGTTTTAAAGTCAGTGTAAAGAAGAGCCAAATCCTCAAACTGAAGTAGTAGATAAAATCATGATAAACGGAGAGAAGATTAAGTTGTCAAGGATTTGTCTTCTTTGTAGCCACAATCAAGCTCATGGAAGCATAAAGAGATCAAAAGATACATTGTTTTAGGTAAACCTACTGCACAAGACCTCTTAGAATACTGATGAAGAAAGATGTTTTACTGAGGACTATGGTGCACCTGACCCAAGCCATGGTGTTTTCCATTGCCTCATAAGCATGTGAAAAGTGAATATTGAATTAGGATTATAATAAAATAATTGATGCATTTAAATTTTGGAGCTGGAGAAGAATATTGAAAGTGGTATGAACAGCTAAAGGGACAAACTAATCTGACTTGCAAGAAATCTGGCCAGTGTATTCCTTAAAGGCAAGGATGTTGGGATTTAGACATGTTGTCAGAAGAGGTAAGATCCTGGAGAAGAATATCATGTTTGGTAAATTAGAGGGGCAGCAAAAAAGAAGTCCCTCAAGGAAATGAATTGACATCGTGGCTGCCACAATGTACTGAGGCATAGGGACAATTGTGAGGATAGGGAAGAGTAGTGTTTCATGCTTTTATGCATAGAGTTGCTATGGGTTGAAACTGATTTGATTACACCTAATAACCATCACAACACCACTACAAATAACTGGTAAAATAGAGGGAAATCTCAGCAAGATGGATTGGCACAGTCACTGCCACAATAGACTCAATCAAGCACAGTGATCTTGGGGATGATGCGGGACCAGGCAGTTTTCTTCTGGTATACTTAGTGTTGCTTTGAGTTGAAACTGACTAAACAGCACCTAACAATAGTAACAACAATTAACTCAACACTTTGACAGGGCTTTTTAAAAAAATAAATGGTTTATTCATAATTTAACTGTACTTGCTGAAAGGAGATCCTGATATCATTTTAAGTCTTTCTAGCTTGCCAACTGTTAAATACTTGGTCAGTAAATGGAGATTCAAATACTCAGGAACTCTATATGCAAACGAACCTTTTGCTCACAGACAAGTTGGGGCTCTGCTTTTGCTTACCACCATTCCTGGAAATTAGTGTGAGCTGATTTCAAATTATAGATAGACATATTGGCAAAAGGGAAATTAATATTTCTAGTTCAGAAAAATGCAGGCCATATCCTTTTTATTTGAGAAAAGTATATATTACCAAAACTTGCCTTGTTGGTAAAAGTTCTTGCCAACAGAAGTAAAATATTTTATAGGCAAATAGGACAGAGTCCCCTTTAAGATCTCACAGACATGGCCTCTTCCTGTCTTTATGCCTAAATTTTACTTCACAGATTAAAATGTTGAACAATGCAGGGATTTCCTAAGTGTGAAAAGAGCATATGTCCGTATCATTATGTTAGACTTCTATCCTGAGCTTCTTTTCCTTTTTCTTGCCTGGTTTGCAGAGCCATATCCTGGGTCTTAGTCTAGATTCTGGAACCCACCAACTTAAATCAGTGGGATGATGGTAGTCACATTCTATGACAGCTATGCAAAGATGTGAATAACTCTTTTTGAAGTGCTTTAAATGCTAGGGAGGTGAAAGGCAATGAGAACAGACCATTGCTGTTTGACCTTTTGCATTTTTATCAGTTATAATAAAATCTCCTTTTCATGCAAGCATTGATAGTATTTGAGAGGGATGGTGATATGACATTATCCTTAAGAATTTAAAAGGCTTTCAAACAGGACAAATAGTATAAAATGCAGAGAATACATTTTAAAAGTATATTGAAGAGAATGGTTCAGTAGCATGATGACTTTGTCTTTCCTATATACTTTCTACTGGGAGAGAGAAAAGAACCATTTGGGGTCCATTCTTAGCATTAAATATGTTTAAAGATGGGAAATATGAGCCCAAAGTTTGCTTCTGATTCACAGATATAGGTGCTTTTCTTTCTGTTCTCTTTGTTTTTACTTTCGTTTTTTGCAACTGCCTCCAAAGTGCTTTCATACTTTCTTTCATCCATGTAATATGATGAAGCTCCATGAAACTTAGGCAGTGGTATGTGCTTACACATCCTTTTAAGAATTTGTATACTTAGCAAGCTCTTCTTTCTGAGAGTAAATACTTTAAGTTTTTACTCCACTCTTGAATCGTTTCTATTTTTTTTCTTCTTATGTGCATTATCTCTCTATATATCCTATATCGTTTAGGCAAAGATTAGTGCTTTGTTTCTCTTCCTGTTACCTCATGGCCTGCATTATATACAAAATAACCATTGTATTTAGCCACTGAGAAAATGCTCTATGTCCTGCCCTATATATGAAAGAACTTAAAACTTTGTAGAAAAGAGTTAAAAGGTAAAGAACAAGATTTTCCAAGGAATTTTTTGAAAACCACATATTGTAAGAAAGGAGAAAAAAAGTCATATCACATGGAAAAGAAGGACTGTAGTTATAGATTTTCTCATTTTCATAATTAATCATAGTCATATGATTTCTGTCTTCCACCATTGACTCCAGATTATATTTGCTTCCTATCAATAACTCGGTTTGTCAATCTGCTTGTATTTGAGGCCTTGGTGCTCCTGTCTGCTTTGGTGGCAGTGGTCTTGCATTTACTTTTACCAGTTGTCCCAGCAGTGCTAGAAACTAATCAGAAAATCTGCTGCATTTTTCTGTGTCCCCAGTGGCAAGAACACTTTGAAATGACCAAGTGTTAATCTCCACTTCCAATTCAATGAAACTGTTAACATTTCCTTGCTGGAAACATTTCTCTCTGGATAATTAAAACCTTTAGAATAACAGTCAACAAAATTGAGAGTCACTAAATAAAATAAAGGCTATACTTCCATCATGACTCATGGTTTGTGCCTTAAGGTTAATGTATAAATCCACCCAACAAAGTCATAGAAGAAAGATCTGATAATCTGCTTCCATAAATATCTCAATGAAGAAAATTCTATGGACCAGGTTTACTCTGTAACACAAGAGATTGGCAAGAGTCAATTGACTATGACAGTGGGTTATGAGTCCCTTAATCCATAACACACAACCATTTTGTGAGGTAGCTTTTCTGACCAGAAAAAGACTAAAAGTGAATTGACTTTAAGTAACAGTGAACTAAAACATGAAAGAGGCTTACTTGACTCATGCAATCAGGAAAATGGTGGTAGATTACTTAGAATTTTATTATGACATCAAGGGTTTTTCCCATATTCTATTTCACTCTCCTTAGCATTTAATTCTTTAGTTTCATGATTAAGGGATATATACTGTAACTTCAGGAATCATGTCTGCATTCCATGTAACTAGAAGATTTACTGAGAATTGGGCCAAGTATCAAGCATATTTGTACATGCATTGACATAATTATTTTCTAAGCACTTATTTTCTTTTAACCCCACCCTTATAACCCCTTGATAAATTATTATTATTTTCATATCTTACACTGATTTTTGTTTTCCTCCCCCCCCCCTTTTGTTGCTCATTCCTGTGGAGCAGTGTGTGCGCGTGTGTGTGTGTGTGTTTATGTGTTGAGCATTGCAATCAGTTCCCCTTTCAATATTTTAATATATTAAAAAGTTGGGCAATCATCACCACAATGAACTTTATGGTGATACATATGCATATTCAATATGTATATGTATGTATAAATACATATGCATATATATATTTGGGAGATAATACATGTCATTCCATAGTTCAATCACATCAAGAAGAATTGTATTATTGATACCACAGTTTCCAAACATTCATTTCCTTCCTGGATTATTTGATATCATCTTCCTTTTACTGTCTAGCCCCTACCCACAACCACCACTGTACTGCCCTTGCTACCACCACTAGAAATCCTTATTCTACTTGCTGTTTCTATAAGAGCCTCCTTCCTGGGTTTAAAATACTGAGAAACAGAAAAACATTTAACACAAATTCAAGAAGATGATTCCCCAAAAGCCTAACACAACTGAGATAAGTCCTAATATGAATACACAAAAACCAAAACAAAACAGAAAGGCAGAAAATGCTGAAAACCAGATCAGACCCAACATGTATCAGAGGTCGAATCAACTGACAAGGTTTTACCTGTTCAAGTCAAGTATATCGATTGATCTTCTATACTCATCTCTCCAATGCACCCTATTTTGTAACCACTTTCCTTCCATCCCTCTATTCTGAATACAGGGACATCACCGGAGTCTTATTTCCTATGTAGTTCCCTCAAATGTATCTTGTGCTCCAACCATCATCCATAATCTCCTGCAAACCTGATTTTCAAAATTTATACTTTGACCATTCCTTTGGCTTCAGATTATAGTGTGTGCTTTCATTGGCATTTCACTTAGATGGCTACTTGTTTGGAGACAATCCTTTAAGACCCAAGACTATATTTCATATGATAGACAACATCTAATTTCTGCATCACATTTTGCTATAGCACGCATATATTCTGTGTTCCCTATCTGAGCGCAAGTAGCACACAGGGCCATGATGTAAGAATTAATTTTTCTTAAGTTGAAGCTGGAATTTAGTGCAAGCTCAAAACCCCTTCCTGGATCTATTTTTGTTTGTTTGTTTTTTCTTTATCTACCGTTGTCCCCCTTTCAAAGCTTCCTTTTCAATTTATGCTAGAGAATCTTATCTATCATCCCCCTGTGGCATAATGATCTTAACAACATCAAAACACCAAAACAAGTTTATTACCGAGAGAGATTATCTACAGTCATCCAATGACCACAAAGATGTGTTTAAACTGGAACCCTGCTAGTTTTATGTTTTAACCAACCCTTATATAACAGTGGAAGAAAGACTGGACCTTTTACTCCCATAAATAGTTACATTTATGGGAATCCACAGGGGCTCACTATGTGGCAGCATTGATGCCACAGCGAGGAGATTTTGCATCTTTGTTCTGTTTTGGTATACAGGGTAAGTTTTAACTCACCTTTGCATTAAAGGAACCTTGGCCATGCTGTTGGGTAAAGATTGATAAGTCTTGGATTACTAAATGTAAGATAAATGGTTCAAACCCACCAGCCACTCCTGGGAGAAAGATGAGTCTAGCTTCTCCCATAAAAGTATACAGCCTTAGAATCTTTTCATAGGGCCATCATGGGTCAGCATCACCTAGAAGGAAGTGGTTTCAATATGTATACATTATATACACATTTTATATATGTCATATATGTAAAACTCACATATCTATGGGTTTTTAATATATGTGGTGCATGTGTGTGTATATAAGATTTATATGGAAATAAGAGCTTTGGGTTTCAGGGGTTAATAGCCTGGCTGAAATTTGAATCTACTGGCTGCTCTTCAGGAGAAATATGTGGCAGTCTGTTTCCCAAAGATTTACCACCTTGGAAATCCAGTGAAAAAATTATTTTTCTATAAAATTGTTCTGATTTGGGTTTAGTTTGGGTTTTATCTAGAAATATTTTTTTCTAACTCAGATAACACATTTTGTCATTTTGACCACATCATGTTCCAATGTTGCTCTTCTAAAAGTCAAAATGAGAAGATCTGGAAGACATTGTTAAATGGGAAGCAGTTCAATGTAGGTTGGAGCATTCTTTTTAAGTCCTTTGAAATTTCATCTATCGCTAGCTCAATTCAAACTGCAAACATGACTCACTTTTCCAGTAAATATCAGAGATTTCATATAAAATTCTATCATTTCATCAAAATTATAATGTAACAAATTAGAGAGTCAGCATTAGTTTGGCTTTCATAGTTTCCAGATGACGGAGCCCTGGGGACATAGTAGATTCTAAGCTTGAGGACCACCTGTGAGGGCAGCAGGTAGAACCCACTGACTGCTCTGCAGGAAAACCATGGGTCTTTCTGATCCCGTAAAGATATACATCCTCAGAAACCCACGAAGCCAGTCATACCCTGACCTAGAGGATCAATACTAGTCAGAAGCAACTGATGGTTATGAGTTTGGGATTTCAGGTATCCAATTTTGTATCTACAAGTAGTTAGATATTTTTTTCATGGGGGAAAATTTCACTTTTTCCAAAAATCACACTGGCTGCAGATTGTTTCAAGAGATGTTTGGGAAGTATAGTCAGCAGTGTTTAATGAGAATAGAATAAGATAAGCAAGGGAAAAGCTGCTCTCGGGCTTGAATAGTCTAAGAAGAGAAGCATTTTCTGTGGGAATGTTGATGAGTCAAAATTCAGAAAAATTCATTTTGAGTGTTTATTAGTTTATCTTGTTAAGGACTTCAGATTTTATCTATCTATCATCTATCTATCTATCTATCTATCTATCTATCTATCTATCTATCTATCTATCTATCATCTATCTATCTATCATCTATCATCTATCTATCATCTAATCTATCATCTATCTATCATTTACCTAAAGGACTCCTGGTGGTGCTTGGGTGCTAGTGTAATGACTGGCAGTTTAAACATAACTACTGGCTCCAAAGCGCCTTCGTACTGCAGTGGTTCCCTGATGGGCTGTGTGTTAGTGTGGGTAGACTAGAGAAACAAATTCATGGACACTTGTGTTTTATATAAAAGAGCAGCTGTATATTAAGAAAGTATTCCAGCCCTGTACAGTTCAAGTCCTTAAGTCTGATATTAGTTATTATGTCTGATATAAGTTTACAAATTCCTCTTCAGACTCATGTAACACATTCAGTGATGCCAAATTCAGAAAGATTGCAAATCACTTCTTGGCCTTTTGGCTAAGATCAAGTGTAGTATCAGGAAGATTACAGGCAAATTGTGGATTCAATGGCAGTGGAAATTGGAAGCATGAGATGTGGGCAGAGATCTCCTGGCTCCTCCAACTCCAGGTCTCTTGTGTAGGTCCATGTGTCTTGTCAGAAGGAATGTCTCACTGGGAGTGTCTGTGTGTCCTGTCTCCAGCAAGCTATTTATCTCCTGAGTGCCTCCACATGAAGTTATCAAGCTGTGACCTGATCGACAGGCTAAATTACACCCCTGTACTCTCATCTCAAATTGACCACAAATTATGTAACTACCACAGGCTTCTAAAGGTAAGGTCTGCAGAAAGATCAGGAGAAAGATAGGCTTGCTACTCCTGTAAAGAGTTATAGGCTCAGAAACTTATAAGTGACCGGATGTCCCACTTTTTAACAATTTAACAACATCCCATGGCATTTTAAAATTAACATAAATATATTACAATACTATTTTTGCATTCTATGAAAATTTTTGTCACTCCATACAGATCAACTTTTTAATCAAGAAATGCTCCCCCATCCCACCACACCCGTCAATGGTGTACTGCTTAAAATCTGGTCACTTTAATATAAGGGTAATTCTCTCTCAGCACCTCCATCATTTTTATTCCTCGCCTCTTCTACATCATCAAATTGCAGCCCTTTCATGTCCCTCTTGATTCTCAGGAACAATAAGAAGTAATATGGAGTGAACTCACTTGAGTCAGGTGTGTGGGGCAAGAAAGGCTTCCTATTTTTTGTCCCAAACTGGCACACAGAGTGTTAGGTTTCTCGAGAAGAGATATACACCTCAGTCCTTGGCTCTGTGTGAAAAAAAATTCACACCAAAGCCTGGTTTGTGATTCAAATGAGTTTTGTGAAAGTTAGAAGTTTTAGGTTTACACAGGCCCCCACAAGGTCCCAAACCACTATCTGCCTGCGAGTTAACTGAGAGAAGACATGAGATCAGCTTCAGGCTCCTGCCTTTTCAGTCTTTTGGTGGGGAAGTGTGGTTGATGACTCTGGTCAACTCCATTGGTTATATTGAATTCACCTGGCCTAAATGAGCCAACCCCAGTGCAACTCTTCTGGCCCGAAACCTGTACCTCTGACCATGCACAGTATACCATCCTTTCCTGGCAAATAGCTCAAACCTCTGAGAATTTGCAATGGACAGCCTTTTCCCTATACTATTCTACCTAACAAGATGACTGCACGGGTAGGTGCATTGTCTGGTAGCAAAACCAGTCCCTCATCTGCCATAGTTAAGGCCTTTTTAGTTGCACCCTGTTCTGCAATATTTTCAGAACCTGTAAATAGAAAGCATGATTGACAGTCTGACCTGATGGAATGAACTCCAAATGCACTAACACATTTTTCTCCGTTTGGGAAATTAACAGACATCCAGAGCAAAGTTTCTTGTCATCAATCAACATTTCACCTTAATAGAAATGAGAAAATAAGTGCCTTGCATCAGTTTTTCCCATAATGCTGTCCTTGTAAGTTGTGTTCAACTTCACAAGAGTTTCTGTTGCATTTTTCCCGATAGGTAACAAAATTTCACAGCCGCATGTTATTCTCTTAAATCGGCCATCACAAAAAACAAGGTTCAAGCAAAACTGCTTTTACAAAAAAATCGATTGCGACCATAGAGAACCTTCCCAGGCAACACTACTGGGTGCACTAACTCAGAGCGAGTTATTAGATGCTTGTCCAACAAGAAGCATAAGTAATACAGAAGCTATGCTTCACCCAGCACAATTTCTTTTTAGAGGGGGGAGGATACCCCCTCATATTAGAGTGAAACACAACTCAACACACTGCTGAGTTGATTCTGTTGAGTTAATTCTGACTCACAGTGAGCCTGTTGGACAGAGTAGAATGCATCCTGACCCAGAGGGTCTCCAAGGCTACCTCGTTACCAGAGTGTCTTCACTTTCTCCCCTGCAGAAATCAGTAGGTTTCATCCATGGACCTTTCAGTTAGCGGCTACACAGTTAATCACTGCCCCATCAGGACTTCTCTGTTTTAGTCAATCATTTTTATTAGATTGGCACTTGTACCTTGCAGGAACTTGATCAATTAAAGAGTGGGGAACAATCTTGTATGTAACACAATTTCTCACTGATTCTGTTTTTAAAGAAATCTTTTTATTGACCACTGGTTTTGAAAACACAGCTTCATTCTTTAGGAATCTGAGATGCAAGTTCTTTCAGATCAATGGCACCATGAGTCTTAGTTGGTTTTCGAGCTAACCAAATTTTTCCTTAAGCACACTTTACTTCTAAATACTTTCTCCCAGACACTCAAATACCCTGAAAGCATCATCTTGCTGCCCCTCAGTAACTCCACACTGTTGTCAGTGAGAATGGACCTGAATCCTATTTTGGCTGCTGGTCCCCCTTCATTAGTCATTGGTATTCAGAAACCCTCACTGAGGCAGCATGAGGAAAAAATGCTGTGTATTGTGAAAAATTCTGTTCTATTCATCATATTCTACCTTATTGTGTAAAAAAAGGTTGACCTATAAATACCACGCCAAACAACTACAAGTCTCTATCTATGTTTTACTTCAAATACTTCTGATATTACAAGTAGATTGATAAATTAAAAGGTCAGAATTGATTTCTTTTAAAATTCAATGCAGCAAAATCCTTTGACATTAGTGCCTGGCAACAGTTTTGGCAAGAGAATGAAATCTGGCTTAGTTGGAAATTGCAGATGGCAAACACCATCTGAGAGTCATTTCCATGTTTTCCATCTCAAAAAGATGGTCCCATGACTCAGCATCACCAGGCCATAATACTGAGAGTCTCAAGAGAAGAGGCCAGGAAAAAGCATTCTCCCTCTTTTTTCTACTGTATTCAACTTGGTCTGAAACAATCAGAGAGAAAAATGATTTCTAATGTTTTAGCAGCACTATGTGAACAGCTCTCCTCTCAGTACTCTTCTCTAAACTGTGAACTGCATTCTCTCATCTGACTGACATTCAGGAGGTCAGACCGATTATAACATATATTGCTCAATTGTCCCTACCTAATGCTTTTCTAAAGTTTATTTTTAAACTTGATACATTTTGTACATTTTCCTTGGATATTCTGTCCATTTTCCTTGGAAATGTATTGGGGATCAGGTTGATGGTTTAAAGAGTTCTTATATCTACAAGGAACACTACATTATCAGTCAAATATATGTTTTTTTAAAGAATTCATATGCAAGAGAGCTTCAAAAGAGTTTGTGGAGAATGGAATTAAAAGATAATGGAATGTACAATAAGAAGAGGCCAGCAAACATTATGGAGGCAGGGGAAGATCCTGGGAAGAGCTAAAGGTAACAGAGGTAAGTCTTACATGCAATCCTGCAATAATGATCTCAAAGTAGATATGCGGATATACACACAGGTTGAACAGGTGTGAGGGGGAGAATAGGAAGGTAGCCATGACTGTAGGTAGACTATTTTGATATATGTACTTATCTTTGATGCAATATCAATATATGTGTGGAACATAGATGGCTTAAAATTATGAAAATGTATTTAGACACCTTCCATTTCTAAAAAAGAATTCATCTCCATGGGTTAATTTTCAGGCAAACAATAGATACTCCTACAAAGAAACCATTAGTAAGGTATGGATAGCTTAGAATAATCAAACATATGAGATTAAAAGAGCAGCATTTGCCCAATGAAAAATTTCAGAGAGTCAGGAAAGAAAAAGAAAGAGAAAGAAGGAAATAGAAATAGGAATCACTGGAAGGAAGGGGAATAAATAATGTTTCTTTGTGGGGAAACCAAACAGTTCTAAGAAGTATGTTAATGGACCTGGAACCTCAGGATTATTATCTTGGAAGATACCACAGTCAATTGGCCTAACATAGTCCACAAAGACCATATTTTATACCTTACTTTATTGAGCAGAAATTGGGTTCTTAAAAGATCATGAGTGGCCATCTGAGGGGTAGCAACGGGTCTCTCCCTGTCAAGTGGAAAGAAAAGTGAAGAAAATAAAAATACCATAGAGAAGAATTAGTCTAATGGACTAATAGATTATGTAAATATCATTCTCTGTAACCATGACCAGGAGAACTACATGGTCCCACACTATCATTGGCAGTTGTTCTGAAAGGGATAATAATAGAAGTTCCTGGGCAGAGCAGGCGGGGTAAAAAGGAAGAGGAAGAGGAGGAAGAGAAGCTGACTGATAAAAAAAAGGTTTGTGTGACATCTGAGATATTGGCCCTGAACACCTTCCACCTCTAAAAATGGAATTCACCTTCATGGGTCAATTTTCAGGCAAACAATAGATAACTCTACAAAGCAAACATTAGTAAGGTATGCATGGTTTAGAGTAATCAACCATATGAGATTAAGACAGTAACATTTGTCCAATGACAAATTTGAGAGCCTCAGGAAAGAAAGAGAGAGGGAGAGGGAGACAGGGAGACAGGGATGAGGGAGAGAGTGGGGGAGAGAGAAAATAGAAACGCTGAAGAAAACCCTCGAAGGAAGAGGAATAAATATTGTTTCATTGTAGGGAAAGTAATCAATGAAATGAAGTAATATGTGTATATATTGATGAGGGAGAGAGTGGGGGAGAGAGAAAAATAGAAATACTGAAGGAAACCCTGGAAGGAAGATGAATAAATATTGTTTCATTGTAGGGAAAGTAATCAATGAAATGAAGTAATATGTGTATATATTGATGAAAGGAAAGCTGATTTTCTCTATAACATTTCACATAATTTACAATAAGAATATTAAAAATATATAACAGAGCTGTGAAAAAATAAATATAACAATTTTTCTAAAACCTTTTTGAAGACCACCTATAGATTTATAGGAAATAATTCATAATGCATAATTTGGGGGTAATAGACACTAAATCAAATGTCCAAGAATTTTATCTAAGAAATCTGATTAGTCTTGACTTATGTTCACACCACTATTCATTCCAAGTTTGACCTTGGATTTTTTTTTGTAGAATTTTCAGCCATATTCTACAAAGTAGCAATGCTTCATCTAAGACCAAAACTATTCAATTCTCCCTGGTAAGTGATACTGAACAATCAGAAAAGGAAAAAAATTAAAAACCCTTGAAAAATACTAAATTCTAGGTACTTCACATGCTTTATCTTCTTTAACTGAGAACAAAGTCAAGAGTTATGGTGTCATGATTATTTGCCAAGGATGCTTAGTTAAAAATAACAGCTCTTATATGAATGTACTCTGAGATCATGGGAGGCAAATTCTGGAAGTTAAAGCTGGAAAAGTAAAAGCTGACATATCATGAGATCAATAGGATCAACTATCCAGCATCAAAGACTCAGAACAAAAAATCATACCAAAGCCCATCTGTAGGCCACTGGATATCCTCTTACAGAAGCTATGAGAAGAGCAAGCAGGGTTGCAGTATAGCCTCGATGAAACATACAACTTTCCTCTAGTTCTTTAATGTTTCCTCTCACCCACTATCACGACCCTAGTTCTACCTTACAAATCTGCCTAAATCAGAGCATGTACATGGGTACAGATAAGAGCTGGAAACACAGAGAAAGTAGGACAGCTAACTTCTCAGGACCAATATTGAGAGCAGCCATACCATGAAGGAAGGGAGAGTTAGGGGGAACTGATCAAAATGATCTAAATATCACTCCATCTTAGGGGATGGGCAACAGAAAAGTGGATGAAAAGAGACATCAGTCAGGGTAAGACATGAAAAATAAATCTATAAATTATCAAGATTCATGAGGGAGGGAGAGTGGGGGAGAGAGGGGAGAAAAACGAAGAGCTGATACCAAGGCCTCAAGTGGGAAAAAATGTTTTGAAAATGATGGTGGATATAGATGTACAAATGTGTTTGACACAATGTATGTATGTTTTGTGATAAGAGACATATGTGCACCCAATAAAATGATTTATCAAAGAAAAAATTTATCTGTGACGCATGCTAAATACCCCAGCCTACAGGATTCTCTTTCTCCCCATTTCTTCTTTCTCTTTATTATCATCTCATATTTCATGATCTCTTTAGCTGACATTACTTCCTCTGCCAGTAACTATGAACCCTCAGCTTCCCAGTCCCTCCAGGGTACTGTATCATTGCTCACTTGTTCTTATTGCCTTGGCCACAGTCTTGCTGATTAATCAACTGTTTATCACAAGGTGGCTGGACTGACCATGGTACTGCTTTCTGCTATAGAAGTTAGGTAAGGAGATGCATGGATTTAGAACCTAAAATGAGCAAGGTGTTTGATATCATCCTTTTTGGAAGCTTATTTCCTACAGGGCAGTGTTTTCCTTGTTATAATTGCATTTTCCACTGTAGTCACTAGGCTACTATAGGGAGGTCCACCATGAAGAAAAAATGCTGATATGACTTCAGATGCAAGTGAAAAATTACAAATCTTCTGCTTTTCTGTTAACTTTCTCTCTCTTTTTAGACGTTAGCTCAACATTATAGCTGACATGTAAGAAAAAACTGAAAATCAAGAAAGAGGGACTAATGATCAAAAAGTACCATACATATTTGAGAATAAGCTGGTATCAATATCAGCCAACGCACCTAATTTACTACAGAAACTGCACAAATATGTGCTAAAAAACTCATCTCAAACACAAGCATATATGGCAGCTATTGATACTATTTTTATTCATAGCTACCCTATTGTAGAACTGCCTCTGTGGATTTTCAAGACTAAATTTTTATGAGAAAACCTCTATTTTTCCCCTGTGGGGAGGCTGGTGGTTTCCAACTACTGACCTTGTGGTTAGTAGTTCAATGTTTCATACACTATGGACTCCTAAATTTGTCTAAGGGTAATTTTTTAAACTTGTAGATAAAGCAAGGAAAATTTCATGGAAATTTTCAATGATCCTTTGAGTTCATTTTTTCGTGCATTTTTGAAGCCTCCCCTATGAGATGCTTGAATCATTGTTAATAAATTGTAAGGTAGGTGGGCTCCTCCCACTTTGTGGAAAATATTAAAATTTAAAACAAAAATGAGTCCTGGGGATAGAGACACATGAACCTGGTTTCTACTTATGACTCAGGACTCTTCAAGTTGTGGTTTATGAAAATTGATAGAGGGAAGTCGTGCTCATTTAGAGCCAGCTTAATTCATTTAAAATCCACATTAAACCAGTTGCTTTCCTTTCCTTTTTAATTCATTGGAGTTTAGACAAAAATTTATTGTAGAGTCAAAGTGGGAGCAAAAGAGCTAAGATGAGTTATTGAGCTGCAATTGAAACGCAATTGGCAAATTGAAAGATGGTCCATGACCCCCCAAAAATGCATTCATATAAGTCTAAGAACAAAATTTTACATTTAAGTTGTGAAAATTAACTTCAAAATTCTTAGGTAAAGAACAATTGGCTAAGGAGCAATTTATAGTAAAACAAAATGAACTTTATAAGCTAAAGCTAATGCAATCTACTGACTAATTAATATAAATATATTGTCTAGCCACAAAAGAAATTATTCTGGCACCATGATGGGAATTGGTCAGATCATTTGAGCTCATTTCTTTCATGAACTTTTTTGAAGCCTCCTCCTATATAAGACCTGAATCATTGTTGATAAATTGTGAAGTACACCAGCTATGGGACTAAGAGATACCAAAGTGATCAATTATCAGGTTTCAAGAACTAATAATCATAACATTATATGTTCACTTTCCTGATATGATCACTGATGACAAATATGTACATAAGCAAATGTGGTGAAGAAAGCTGATGGTGCCAAATGATGGTGTCCGGCTATCAAAAGATGTGCGTCTGTGGTTTTATATTATATGTTCACTTTCCTGATATGATCACTGATGACAAATATGTACATAAGCAAATGTGGTGAAGAAAGCTGATGGTGCCAAATGATGGTGTCCGGCTATCAAAAGATGTGCGTCTGTGGTTTTAAAGACTTGAAGGTGAATAAGTGGCCATCTAGCTAAGAAGCAAGCCTACATGGAAGAA